>JAUZNC010007951.1:0-30060 GCA_034780395.1 Vannuccia rotundouncinata | reverse complement strand
TCAATAATCAATAATCAATAATCAATAATCAATAATCAATAATCAATAATCAATAATCAATAATCAATAATCAATAATCAATAAGAAACATCTTTGTAACGATTATTGATTTTTATATAAATTTTTGTGAATAATCCCTTTTGTATCTCGTATTTGTAACTATTGAGCTGAAACGTCTTAACGTCTAACCTATTATGTAACACGCAAAATTTAAATTCTCCTTATTCGTCTTAGTAAATTAGATTTTTAAAAACACTTCAACATTTTCTAAACATTATCTTTGAGATAAAAAGAATATTTAAATTGTGTCTTACTGTATATTTAAATATTACAGAAAAGTTAAAAATCTTACATATCAAAAAACAAATTTTTATTATAATCTTTTCGTAATCGCTAATAGAAAGATATCCATAAAAACGGTCGAAATGGTTCAGTTTATTACAGAAAATAATTACATTGTTAGTTTTTCGAAAGTATATGAAATAAAACTGTCCATGCTTTGCCAAAAGAGACAGTTATACGAAAGAAATATACGAAATAGCAAAGCATAATCCGGAAAATTTTGTTTTAGTCTAACTTATGTTCTCAATTATGCTTTTTTTACATTTTGTATAATGATGGCTCGCTTTTGCACACCCATTAACATAAAAGTATGATGTAGTATAAACTAAGTGGATATCAGCCAGTATCACTTAATTATGGTATCGAAGCTATCCAAATTTGTATCCTGAACATTTAGGATATAAAAATTATTTTACTTATGTAATTTAGATTTAATTATATTAATTATACAAAATATAAGAAATATGAAGACGTATTTAACAACTGTTTCTAAAAAATAAGAAAACGAATCAAGACCTCCTATTATTATTTTCGTTTCTCAACGCAGAATAGAATTTTTAAAAATATGGTTAAATATTAAAATTATATCTATAATAGATCCTTAATAATATTTTACTAAATACAAATCCATAATTTAAAGAAAAATTAAAGTTGGATAAATTTGTAAAAAATTAATACTGGATTAATTAAACTATAAATATTTATGTTAATCGACACAAAAACAGACCACACAAGGTAGTGGAATGAATTTTATCAATAGCCCAAACATATTTGTTGTTCTGTTCAATCGTATAATTATTAACATACCAATAATTAAGTTTCCTCTACAATGATAATGTACAACAATAAAATGTATTATATTTTATTTATTTATATTTATCGAATTTTGATATTTTGTCCTTTTATTTCATGACGTCATAATTAATCTAATTGGAGTCAGATCAAGAAACATAAATGTTATATAAATAATCCCGTAAACCCACGGGAAAGGCAATTCATCATTTTAATAATGGCTGACGATTCGAAAACCAGATGTTTTGCTATTTATTATTATCTACATAAATTTTAAAGGCATAGATAATCATTTATCGAGCACTTTACGTTCTGTATTTGAATGAAATATTTAAAATGGTAATTACTTCATTCCATAAGTCCAAAAATATATATAATGATACCAGCAGTACAGTATTTTTGGTTAAATACGTTTCTATAATATTGATGCATTCTTATGTTCACGCAGCTGAAATACATATATTACAGCAGAATAATGTTTGATATAACATTCCGTTTTAGAATAATATGATTAATATATCTGCCGACATTACCATTAGAATCAATAATGCATCTGTTGCTTAAACTTAACCACCACACACGACCAAAAAATGTGTTACACTTGATTTTTAACACAAATTTATAAATATATATCATTTTGTATTTTACTAGACATCAATCATGTAAAAACTATTTAAATTAAAAAAAAACGATTAGTTATAATTATTTTGGAATAACATTATTAGCAAGCAAAATAAAATAATGAAACCTAAACATTTTTTAAATAATTTCTTTCTCATTCGCAATGGAACAACAACAAAATTTTAATTTTGTAAAAACTCTTTTAGTATTATTAAAATTCACAAATCACAAAAAAAGATTCAGTAATTTGGAAAGTATCAGCCAATGAGAGGGCTTGAATCAAATATCAACCCAATATATCCGCAAAGTCATTACCTTACATTTTAATAACATCAATGCTCTTAAATACAAACCAGATTCTAAAATAAATGTGTACTTTGTAAATATTGTGCGTTAAATTATATTATAAAAGAATTTCACTTTCTCAATTAGATTTACAAAAAGAGTGAACCAAAACGCCAGATCAGTTAAAGAAATTGAAAAATTTTTTTACAGAAAAACATCAATGCTTCTCCACTACAAAGTTGCATATTGGATCTTATTTTTGTGCAGTTAATTTTTATCTATTTAACGAGAAAGATGCCTCTGTTTTATCACTGGGAGTATCTCGTTTGCATTTAAAATTCCATCAATTTCATCTGATACATCCGTTGTCTCCATTCTATAATTCATTATCGGAGGCTGTCCTTAATTCGAGTGAAAGCATTGTTTGGTCTCGTGCCTTGCGCACTGCTGCGAGTTATATATATTGGACTGAACGAGGCATCCAATTTCACAATTTCAAAAGCCTGCATATCGGGGAACTCTGGGCCGGTTAAAAGACAGGGAACTTCCTGAACCACACGCCAGCAAAAGTCTATTTATTCATTTGGGGTTCCGTTGAGTTGTCCTCACTATTCAAGAGATATCTGAGGTCTGTGGACTCGGGATTTCCAAGCGGATGTGCCAGTTCTACAGCGTCCGTCTTAGCCAACAGTGCAGAATTTAGAACAAAGATACCTAAATTGGAGTCTCGTTGTCTTGACTTTGCGACCTGAGATCAACAGAGGTAAGTTTAAAAAGCTGACAGTTAAGTCTGGATTGTTCAGTCTCAAATCCGTTAATTAATTTAGAATAATTAGAAAAGGATCAGCATCTTAATTTAACTTTATTATCTTTATAATCTACTTTATCCATTCAAGCAATAAAGAAATTAATATGTTTCGTATTTTAAGGCAAAAACTGATTAATTTTAACATCCTTTCATTTTTTTAGAAAATCTATTTTAAAATTACAAGTTTTTATAAATATTTGAATTTATCATTTAGTATTTTTCAACATTAGTCTTTGGTAAATGGTTCCGAAGATTTCTTATTATAAGTATATATATAGTATATATTTACTTTTTTTGTTAAATAGTGATTAATATTGATTTTTTTTAAATTAAATAGAGAATACAGATAACTTTGTGAACGAATCACAATAAAGGAAATATTACTTTTTATCTTTCGGCTTTGATAATTAGGAGCGCAGGAATTAAATTTACAAGTAAATTTGCAAAGATCAAACTTGTTTCAAAGTTTGTCATTAACAATTGAAAGTAATCAATGAAATAAATATTCTTAAAAAGCCTATATAGTTTACGAATTAATGAACAAAATTTTAAAAAGTCAACACAATTGTAATATACAGTCGTATATTTAGATCAATCAATCATGCCTTGTCAATTGGGGTTATATTATATTTAGACGTTGAAGACTCTCGTTTCCAAGTTGACATTCAGAGAGTATGCGCGATCATTTGTGTATAAAACCCCAGTTCTTTAAACAAACCATGTCTTCGCAGTGGCTGCAGCAAAATATCTTTGCCAGAAATCTTCTCCGCGCATTCTCGGGCACGGTTTCTTTTCGCTCTGTGCTGTAGTCAACTTTGTGATGTGGTTCGCTGCTCCACGGAATGTACGTCTCAGTATATCTCTTCCTGTGAGAATGAAGATGGGAGAGGAGGCTGCCTGGGGAAGGGAGGGGGTAGACAGATCGTATAAGTTATCGGCACTGACTCTAATCACTTCCTTTGATCCTTCTGTTCATGAAATGATTGACACAAAAATAACTGAGAGTTCAGCTTGGAAAAAGAATGATTGAATCAGTCGGTCGCCAGGGTGTTTTTCGGCACTGGTTTGTGGTGTGTGTTTTGTCTCAGTTATTGAGAGGACGGCGTTGACGATGTAGTTTTTTTTTCACGTTTTGAGCTATATGGAGCATGCAAGGAATTGGTTGAGATTATGTAGGTGTATATGCGTGATAGCGTTTCACTAACTGGTTCACTAAATTTGCATGCCAGGAAATAGTATCAAGTACCCCAATTGAGGCGACATAATATTGTATATACAAACTATTCTTAAGTTTGAACAAAAGAACAAGATAGGATAGAAATTACAACAATCAGTTCATCTATTTCACTATAACACGGCTTAAAGAAGATATTGTAAATGTAGTTTTACTGTTAATCAAAATTTCCATTATTTTAGAAAAAATTTAGGAAAGAAACATTAAATCATATATATTAAACTTCACACAGAAAAGTAAAGTGGTATAATATATAATGAAGTAAAAACACTTTTAGTCGAAGTAAGATGTTAATAAAATTTGTATATATTTGTTATGACAACCTATGCCATAAAAATGACGTTATCGGTTTTTATATTACTTATAGTAATGAAATAAACGATCTTACATGGCAGAGATATCAGTACAAAATTTGTTTAAAAGTTTGTTGATTTATTTTAATTAACATAACAGACATATAAAATATATCCCAAAATAACAAGTTACAAGTCAAAAATGCAATAAGTTATTCGTAGATAATTTAAAACGGTTTTAGCGCAAAGTTTACCACAAGTTTATAAGTTTATTTAACTTGCATTCAAACGTTAAATAATAATTATTTGCATGCAGTATATTTATGCAATGAAGTTATTAAATCGTCTCACATTTTCTAGCAATATATAAAAACTGTATAGCATGATCTGAACCATCATCGTCTTAATCACGAACCTTTTTAAACGGTGATAACAATTATAACAATATCAGAATTACTGAAAAAGTCTAATTTAGTTTTCCATTCAAAAATTTAGATTTACCAGAAATCCGAAACATTTCAAAAAACATTATTAAGGGGGACTTTTATATTTATGAATTGCATGACATGCATATCGTATCCAAAATCTGGCCGCATTAATATTTTGCAAACTATAAGGATCTCTACAGTCTATATAGAAACAGCTGTTGTCTCAGTGAAAAAGTATTCTGCCGTACTGAATACTTAAAACATGTAATTGCACTATTTTTTCTTCACACTGTCCACACTTGCAGTCAACAATGTTTGTATAGGCAGGGTGGCAGTGTACACAATTTTCTATATATATACACAATAAACTATTGTGTAGAATGATCCGTTTAATACTATAAGAAAAAGTTCCCAACTCACACTCCTCTCTGATCTCACACAATTCATTGTCGACATACAATAGAATAATATGTTTCATGTGAATAAATTTTGGAAAATGGCGCACGACAAACTTTGAAATATATATGAAGGACCAAATCAAACAATAACAACTCAAATAACAATGCCAAGAAAAGCGACTCTTTGAATTTGTATAATTTAATCAGGCAGTTGGGTAAACATCAATCAGATCAGCTTATTGTTAAATTTTACACAATCACTGCAGATTTCTAATTCGTTGTATTGATTAAACGTTTAGAAACTATTTCTGTATACTTAATTATAAGTATTTTATTAATGTTACGGCAAACAAAATTTTTAAGTCATTGGTTAGCATTATCACATCGAAATATATTACTAAAATAGATATTGTATTCGAAAAAATATCCTTAGCTAGATAATACTTTCAATTTTAAATATATGTGAATATTGTAATTTACTATTTACTAAATAATCTTTCTCATTATGAAAATCTCAATAATAAAAAAAGATTAAAAATTTACGAATTGACTCTTCAACTTATAATTATTACCACCGTAAATTTTGTGTCATTTATTAATGCTGTATATAAAAGAAAAATCAATAGTAGTCAATAAAGAAAGTTTGGACAGTAAATTGTTTTAAATAGTATATCTAAAACTTTTGAAAAGATTGAAGAGGTTTCTTTTTTTGAACTGAGTATTTTAACTATTTGCAAATTTCTGCAAATTATCCCTCTTTTTTAGATTTATTCATTTCTCTCGTTCTCTCCCACTCTCATACTATGACTTGCATCTTTCGGTTGTACAACAACACAGTGTAGTACCTACGTTGGCAGTGTAACCGCGGGCATACATAAGCCTCGGGTAAATAATACACCGACATTTGATACAGCACATTCGGGTGCCAGATCTCTCTCAGCATCCAGCCAAACTCCTGATAGATGTTTTACCTCGGTGTCCCCCGGTTTGGTTTACCCTCGGCTATTAATTTGTTTATTTGAGTGAAGTGGAAGCGATACCAAAGGCGTAGATTTAAACCCTAACTTCTGTGTGCGTGCATGGTTGTAACTATAGTGGGAAATCCTCTTATACGCGGATCAACTATTTGACGATATAAATATAGCGATGCAATGTGTCCATCAGTCTGTAGCTGGACTGATCTTTGGGATATAATCATGTGGAAATGACTGTGGGTGTGGACTTGATGACAGGTCGTCATTGTAGGTGTCATTTTATTACTTTTAACATTTTTATTTGAAAGGATGATTTCCTAAAGGTTGTTTATTTATTGTCAGTTGGAATATATTAATTTTATTAAAAAAGATGATGCGATAGTTTAAATAGTTAAATTGTAAAAGTATACAGTAACTATTCAAATTTGTTTTCTTCTATTTCAAAACAATAAAAATCAAATCTTGTACGACTGAAAAATTATAAACATGAATTTGACATATAAATATATTTTTATTAGTTTAAACAGAACATGGATTTAGATTACGGTTATAAGTTAAGATTAGGTCAGTATTATAGGGTTTAGATTACGGTTATAAGTTAAGATTAGGTCAGTATTATAGGGTTTAGATTACGGTTAGGATTTGGGCAGCTCTTTGGAAAAAATTATAATAAAATTGTTTTATTACAAATATTGGGATTGACCTTCAAACACACGCAATGTGTATAATCACATTATTTTATGTTTTTACATTTGATTATATTTTACTATTTGTGTAATGTTTATAATAAAGTTCTAACAGCTGACCATCGTGCAATAAAAGAATCTTTACATCCTATTTTATTGAGCTGCAGTCGAAGATAGATTGGTATTGTAAGTATAAAAATGTTATCAGTTCATGCGATTGTCTTTCATTAGTTTAACATATGGACTGAAATTTCTTTGAATAAGAATTAAAATGTGCATTTTATATTATTTGGACGTCATCTATAATACCCAAAATAAAAAAAATGTTCTATATCTATATTTTAATAAAATTGCTGAAATTATTCTGAAAATATATTTCAGTTGAAAATAAGTTAAAATAAATTCCACAAAAGTGTATATTTATCCAGAAAAAAGAACCATTGATTTAAAGTGAACAAAATTAAATTATCATCAAAAATATATTTTTAGCCAGAATAATATTTAAACTCATTGTTTTAATTACGTTCGAAAGATACAAATTTATGACAAAATTATCTTTTTTGTACGCTTACCTGAGAATAGTCACAAATTGAACTGATTCAATTAATCAATAAGTGTCAAAAGGGAAACCTCCCATAAAAGGAGGGTGAAACAGATGAAGTCAGTCACATAGTATAGGTATAAGAATTTAGGTTTTATTTAAGAATATAACCAGGAATAACTCATTGATTAAATCAGAGTTGGGGAAATTGTAATATTTTTAAATTCATTTGAATAAAACTAAAAATAAAATTATACTATTATCCTGAGTTGATCGAAAAAATATTTTTTATTAATTCACATTGATTGAATTTTCGTATTCACATTCTTTTTCCTTTTATCATGAGCTCAATTAGTGAGGCATTCAGACATTTTTTCAATTCTCAAAGTTTCGATGGAAAGTTGAAATGTATAAGTTGTTTTACTTGTGACAACAAGTTTACTCTCAAAATAAGAATAAAATCGGAAATGTTCTCTTAAACATCCTTAATTTGTTAAAACGCTCTTGGAATAAATTTTTTCAAAAGATATTAAAAAAAATCAAAATATTTTTCAAATTTTGCTTTTATTTTGAAGTAACTGTTTTAAATAATTGATCAATATTTTTTATTATCTGTATCAATGTGTCCGCTATTTTTTTTAAATTCCAAATTTTGTTTTCATATAGTGTATGGAAATTATGGGAATTCACCATTATAGGTAATTGTATAGAACTATTATATATTACACAGTTTAATATAATTAATAATTACAATATATACATCATGCCACAACAGCCTTTTCAACACTCTAATTGTAATTATTTCAATTGTTAAGTATTCAATTGTCTAATTATTTTTTTAAAGCTTATTTGTATTTTCTTTTGCGATAATTAATTAAAACTATTCTATTTAAAAAACTTAAGTTAGGTATTCATATTATTTAACTATTAAACTATTAAATAATATCGAGAACACACAACGAAGATTTCTCATTATGATATAGAATAACTGTAATACTAAAGAATTAATGACGATGCAATCGTGAGTGTATCTGACCCCATCAAGAATACTGTATACTCAACATCAAAGACAGAAGGCATCAAAGGATGCAGTCAAATTCTTTTTGATAGTAGCAATTTATTTAAAGATGCATATTACATTTCAAAAGAAATATATATTGTGCTTTGATAAAGATTTTTATTGATCCATTTTTATATACTAATTCTGTTTCTTAGTATTTCAAAAATTTATATAAAAATATGTGCATACACCGCCACTATTTTGGGATAGTCCACAAAACAACTATTAATTATATTATTGTTTTGAGTTCACAATTTCAAGAAAATAATTATACATTTAATTTTAATATTTTATTTAAAACAACACTGAAATATATTTACAAAAATTATTTATCAATAACTACTAAATGTATATTGATTATATAGTTGAAAAATAAATGCACACAAAACAATTTTATTAATCAATATAATGGTGCTAACATAAATTGTAATCAACATTCTGCTTTAATTAAGCAAGCACGTCGGAAAATTATAGTCATAGGGCTCATATTTTTTTCAAAAAAATTTATATAATCAAACGCAATGCTTTTATGTTATGAATGTAGTTATGATTGTATTATGATATTAATTATAATGAACGATTTTGAATAGTTATATTTGTTATTATGGACTATTTTGAAATTATCTTGTCTTATAAATAGTCTTGACACATTTCCATCAAAATGTTTAAATAAGGAATATTGTTGAACTTTAAAGAATATTATTGACGTTTTTTACTTTGGATATAATTTCCGTAATAATGATAATCATCTGCTCCAACCTTAAATCGTTTTTGTACTCGTAATTTTGTGGCAATGTAGGTTCTTTTGAATTATTATATTATATATCATATTGTATTAACTGTTAAACTTTTCTTCATTTCTCTGTTTTATGAAACAAATCATCCTCCGTTGTCATATCTTTTATTGAAGTGTTGCTTTTCTTCAAGAGTTTCTAAGAGAGGAATATAATATGAAATAATTGCTTTCAGAGCACATGTTCGAACACCTGGTGGGACAAAGTGGCTTGATGTGAAGAATGTCTGGAATTTTTTTCTTGATTGACTCTAAAAGAGCTCGTCGTTTCTGGGAATATTTTCTCAACTTAATTATTTTTGTTGATTTTTTTCGAAATATCTCGTATTAAAAGATAAGGACTGTGCTAAACGATGTATCGGTATTACCATTTGCATTAATTCATTTTGTATTCGCGTAATTAGCAATTCCAGAAATGCGATCTTGAAGCGTAGCAACTCTGCCCATTAAACCCAAATGCAACAGAGTCCTATAATATGTACTGTAAATAGAGTTGATACAGAAATATTTGGAAGCTCATAAAGTCCCTATAGTTCTTTGCATACAGAGTACAATCCTGCAGCAACCCAACGAATACAAAAAACTAACTGCTCATGATTGGAACAATCTGATTGTAAAGGCTGTAATTATTTTAGCCCCTTATTAAGGTAATTTGAACCTTTGTTAATTAAATCGTTATTCCGCTTGATACCTTCATTAATCCTGTATATAATAATGTTTACATATTTATTTTTATAATATATACATAAGAAAATAAAAGCACTATATTTTTTTGTAAAACAAATTATTTCTAAAATATCACTCCCCTTTTCACGGTTTCAACGTGTTTGAATTCGTAAACACTTTTCAAAAACTTTATGTAGTAATTTTCTAAACGGTAAAATGTATGAGAAGTAATATTGTTCAGAGAAAAGCAAATTAAAAAATATATATTACTTTAGGATGATGTTATTATGTGAAATAGTTATATGTAACTGTTGTTAAAACAATGTGTTAATTAAATAATAAATGTTAAATTATAATTTAAATAACCCTTTTATGTTATGAATTATTGCAATCAAATAAAGAACTTTTATAGTTTAAACAAAATGTCGAAAAAATATTCGATAATAATTATAAACTTTGTTCAATAAAAAATACAACAATTGATCTAATTTGTAATACAATAGACTAATTAAAATTCAAGAATGTATCCCCGAATCTCTATTAATATGTTTATTTGGATCTAGAAAAGTCTTACAATATAATTAAATCTGTGAAAAGAAAAGAATAAACAGAAAGGGACACGAACTTGACAACAACAAAAGAAAATTATTCAATTCTTCAGAACTGTAATTAAATTCACGTATATAATCACTGAAGGAACTTTTTTTAAACTAGCACGTCATAAAAGTATTTCATCCTTTTATATTTTCCTCTGTATGCTTATTTTCAATATCGTTTACTATCAATATACTTAAATGTTTTTATCGAATAACTCATTTTACATACGTCAACAGATCCAATATGTCTCGGTTACTCTATTCATTATTATATTTCTATTTGACAGTGGATTCACAATAGTATAGATATGACTGTACGAATATTTCATAAAACAACAACCTCACTAATATAATAAAAATATCATTAATCCTTATCATAAATTGCATTCTAATAAAATCATGTTAATAAAATATGTCAATCTTCGTTTCTATATCAGGGCCGAACAATACAAAATATTGATATATTAATTCAGAAAGTATAAATAAATATATCCAGCCGAAATAATATTCTAATTATCTATATTATTGCATTTATATATTGATTTATTTTCTAAACCAAATATTAGTTAGAGTGAGCAATGTAATAACAATTCTATATTTTGAAAAAAATGTTGTTTTTGTTTTTGAGATGTTTAAAAATGGACAAACGACAATTATCTTAATTCCTTAATAATACATAATTACCAAAGGAACGAATAACAAGGGGTGACTACTAATTTCAGTTTAAAAATTATCAATCGTTTTGAAATTTAGTATTTTGAATTAATTAAAAAATTCAAAACAATTTAAAATCATTTCTTTATTAACTAAAATGGCGGAGTGTTTCAGAGATGCGCACAATAAAATAGAAATAAAAACACTCTTAATTAAGTGTAGTATTGGGAGGTTAATTTTATAACAGAGAGCGTTTTCCATATTATATAATTGAAGGAAAAATATGTACATATGGTAAACACATCCCATTTTTTATATGATTCTAAAAATAATAGTTGTTGTCATTGTTAATTTAATGATCCAGTTCAATATAGTCATTATTTTTTATTCCGTACAATAATCTGGAGTCGATACATCTGCGCAGGATTCCTGTCCATAATTACACATTCCAACAAGCAGGCGGCATAGTTGAAACCCCCCACTAATGAAAGATATTGCAAACCTGCATTTGAAAACAACTCCTTCTCCAAGCAGGAAAAACTTATTTCCAACTGATGAAATAACTGACTGAGGCGTTGGTGGAGGGGAGGGTTGGAACAATTTTTATTACATCCGTTCGGCAAGCCATATTAATAACAAAAACAATAAGGTCACAACGGGCACGGGTGGAGCGAATATGTGGCCGCATATTTCCCAACCATGAGGATATTAACTCGTATATCATACATGTATTGGTAGGAGCTATATAACCATGCTAAATAAATATAGTTCCAGTTGAAAATATGTTTATTTTTATTGAAGCAGCGTCGATTCCGGCTGGTTTGATTCTTTGATCAAAACCGAACTATTATTTGTTCACCAACAAGTGATATATATTCAAGAGTTTAGTATACTATAAACAGTAAATGATAAATTGCTTGTATACATGGCTCCACACTACACAATATTCCTATATAACAATTTAGTACATAATAATAGC
Source organism: Vannuccia rotundouncinata (assembly GCA_034780395.1). Taxonomy (NCBI): domain Eukaryota; kingdom Metazoa; phylum Platyhelminthes; order Proseriata; family Coelogynoporidae; genus Vannuccia; species Vannuccia rotundouncinata. Next base: position 17,910 of record JAUZNC010007951.1, on the reverse strand, counting down.
TATATAATTTAAATCAATAAAATTGTAATTAATTTAAAGTGAAATATTTCATATAATACATTATTGATATTTGATATTTATTATCGACTTTTGCTAAGGTTAGGGTATCAATAAAAAACTTGTCCAAACACTGTTTAATACAGAGAATAGAAAAATATGTTTTATCAAGGAAAAATTGAATCATGACTAATTCATAATATTAAAAGTATGCAATATTTTGTTACTTTACTGTAATACGACTTTGATTTTTCCAAAAGAATATTGTGCGAAAGTGAAGTCAATTTGAAATTTGTTCGTCATAAAAACAAATTCTAGATCTTTTCTCGAAACTATTGAAATAATCATATGTTAATTATAACCTCCCACTTTTTCAGAGTAATTTCTCAAGGTATAAAATCAAATTTAATTCTGATAGTGACTATTTTTTTGATCTGTCTCAATAAATGTTGCCGAAGTGAAATTATCACAATATTCAAAGATTTTATTGAGTCTATATTTTTTATAGCAAACTTCACCCTTTTCAATTTTGTGTTTTTTGTAATTTTCCACGAAAAAAATTGACTAAGTGCCTACTTGACCGAGATTTGCTAGACCAAAGCAATTCCGTTTCCCCTCGAGAATGGAGTGATTTCTGATTCATATGAAGTACGATGCTTTATGACCAGTGAGAATATTATTATTAGAATTACATTTCGTATTTTGTAATGATTGTTATATAAAATATTGACCAAATCTGGTCTAAGAATAAATAAATTATGGAATATGTGTTTGATTGTATTTAAGTATTATGTAATTTATTCTACCTTATGCAGTACTGGACAAGATATAAGAGTACTCCTAAACATGATTATCTAAAAATAACAGATTTAAGATCAACGGTAAAATATTTTAATGTTGATCAAAGCAATTCATTAGAATACCCTAAGCTACTGCTTTTAGAAGCTACAAAGTAAATTGTTATTTAACATATTAGGTTTTTGAAATTATCAATTTTATCATATTTTATCATATTAAATTTCTGTCAAATATATCCATAACTATACAATTTTAACAATACAATTACAAAAAACAATACAATTACATTACTATAATTAAATATTAAGTTAATGAAACACAAAAGTCTGAAATGCTGACAGTTTAATTCTGTTCGTCTTAAATGGAAATAGTTATAGAGAACAAAGTTATAGGCGTACGTACAGATGAGCATTATCAAAATGCATATTTTTAATCCATAACTGACCAACTTTTTCTATAAATTCAGAGTCAGAATTAGAAGCATATTATATGCGCCAAATTGGGGCGCCGGGCTACTGAATTTGTCGTTAGGAATTCACTCGAGACCTCTTTGCAAGCCCCCCAGAGACGAAACAAATTTTAGATATTTCGATAGGCAAAATGAAAGATCCATATCAAGAGAGATTCTTTCTCTATAACTTCTCAGTCTCTTTCTCTCTGTATTTGCTGTCTGAGTATCCTTCGTTGAACACTGCACATGAACATAGAGAGTAGAGCTTCGCCTTTTAATGGAAAGTATTTACAGCCGGTATCCCAGCTTTAAGCTACATCATGTTATTGTTCGTAGGCCTGAGCACCGTTTGATTTGGCGAGGTCGTAATTTTCATATGGATGAAGCAGACTACCAAGTCTAGATTTTTTCTTTCGTTTAAATTAATTATTCATGGTTTCGTTGGTGGTTAATTATAGAAATATTTCAGATTAAATTGCTGGTTGATGTAATGTATACATGTATAGTGTACAGTCCACATTCGCTATATTTGAGTATCGCAGTTAAACTTACAACAATTCATATTCAATCCTTTAATCGCGTAAAACAACCATCTATAAATTTGCATAAAAGTAAAGCATATGTATATTTATAAATTGTTTATTTAAATATTAATTCGGGTAAATATTTCTCAAACGAAGGCCAATTTACATATCAATGCTTGTTTCAGCTTTATTTGATAAAAATACATCCATAATATAATAATATATACACGAGGGAGAGAGGGGGAGAAAGGTTGTCATCTTATAATTTCAACACATCTCTGTTTCATTTTTTCAATAAATTATGGTAATTAAATTCGTTAAAAACTAAATCCAAATTATATTTCATCACTAAAATATAATTGTTGACAAGAATTTGTCCACATACAAACATTATCATAATTTATATAACATTTATTTATTTATTTTTTAATAATTCAATTATTGCACAAATTATTTTTAGAAACTAAAATGCTTTTAACATTTTTTACATTTTCAAAATTTGAAAAGCCAGTTTTAAAAATGTATGTAATTTAATTAAGTTATATGTAGATTGGAAAACAATTTATTTAACAATTTTTAATAATCAATATAATCAATTTTGTAATGTTGTCTTGCACTTCTGTATAAATAAATATAAGACTTTTAATTAATTTTACTTATCTAAAAGTATGGATATATACTAATATATTTAGAATATAATTATCATTAAAATAATATTATCCAAACTATAAATTGCATTTAAAATTAAGTTGAATTAAAAATATTGTCAATATAGAATAATTTGTACTCAGATAATTATATTCTATGCATATAGATTGTAAATTTATTTTATCATACATATAGATCAATCCATAAAGTTTCAATTTATAGGTCTTCGTGCATGAATTTATGATTATATTTGGAAAAATATATTTTATAAATATAACAATAAAATTACGTACAGATACTTATTTGTAAATCTATGAAAGATGAAACGTTTAAATTATTACTAAAATAATAGAAGGAAAAAATCATAAAAATAATTGAATGCATAAAATAAAATTTCGTGTTAATAATTATAACTAAATAAACTAATTACGATTATAAACTATTTTAAAATTTGAATTTATTTTCATCTCTAAGATTTTTTATACAGTAAAAAAATCACCAATATAGACGATTCAAAGTTTGGGTGTTCTTGTTAATATCTCAAACTTGGTTGAAGTATCTTTAAATTTACACGCGGTGTACTTTCTCCTCAGAATACAGGAAATATAATTAACCATTTCTTTCCCAAAGCGGCAAACATATTAGCTTTAAAAAATATTCAAAAACAATTATTTCTTTCAACTATAAAATAAATAATTTTAACAATTATTTTTAGCGGGAGTAAAACTCCATGCAGTGTTGTACAGTGTCATGTTCAGTCATGTCGATGTCGAAATCTTCCTTGTCAGATTGTTACAATAATTTGGTGTGTTTTCTTATTCTTAGAAGCGCCGACATAGATATAAAATATACATAAAAAACATCATATTATTCTGCTGTGAACAACTTGTATACTATAAGTTAGAAGTAAGACGTCATATGCTAGCGTGGTGTCATGGCAATCGACGGAGTCAGCAGCGACAACGATTAGTAGTAGTTGTATAAGGGGCCCCACGGGGACTGGTAAGATGGTAGGAAGATGATCGTCGATTACAAGAGAACCTGCACGGTGTATATCAACTGTTGGATAGGTTAGTAAGTAAACTAATTGAGGAATTTCAACCATTCATTGGCTTGAAGTCTGTGTGGATTAGTTAGAATCGGTTACTCGTCCGAAGCTGTCTTTACCTTATTATCCTGATAATTTTTTTAAATGTTAACATTTTTTGAAATTTATAATATATCAAGACAATTTAAATATTGAATGCTAAAGATTTTTTAAATTTGTTTGTTGCTGCATATAAACTTCAACCTGATAAAGGATGTTACATATATGTAACGCTAGGATAATATGATTACATTTTTTATAAAGCTGAAAAAACGATATTACAATAGCATTTAATTTAATTATGTTAAAATAATTAACTCCATTCGTTTAGTACACAATTGAGAATATAGTAAAAGTACACAATAGACTATATTTTCCTACTATGGAATTAAAATATGGTAAAAAATATTGCATCACTATTTTCAGTATAGTGAGAGGGACACATCTAAAACAAAGTCAAATTCATTTCAAAAGTCGATTGTAAATGTTTCTGTATATGTTAAGGTTTGAAACAGTCAATACACAGGCCAACATACACAGACGAAGGATGTTTCTGACAATATAGTCTTCAGCACAACGTCTACCCTTACAAGCAACGTCCAGATGATCAAGTCCATATCTTATTGGATGTGTTAGTTTTTTGTTGTTGTGGGTTTGATGTCGATGGATGACCTCCACCTTGAAGCAACTGATACCATGTTTTTCCATGTAGATTGTTGCAATATGGCGGCGGAACGGCAATTGAAATAGTGTTGATCCAGTAGATTTGGATAAATGCCATGCATTAGTAATTGAAATATCAAGAAGTCTTGTAAAAACACTCCAGTTCAACTTTTTCCCTCTAATACCCACTCGTAAACGGTTAGTGTCCCGGTTGAATTGGTGTTTGCATTATATTGTTTAACGACATTTGGCTAATTAATAAATACAATTTTTATCTTTCTTTGAATATCTCTTTGCATTCGAAATTGCCTCAATTCCATGTACGTTGGAAACCATTGTCATACTGAGTTATCAAACCATCGGCAAACATGAATGTAGATCTGTTGCTGATGAAATACTTCCCGTGGTTCCTTTTCATATCTGCTGCTGCTTGAACAGGACATTTGGGTAAACGGTTGTCTCGAATCTACCTGTAGATAAAATATTTATTTCTTTGAGGTGCATCAGAAGTTCATAGCCACTAAATAAATTGTCAAAGAAAAGAATGAATGGAAAATGTTTTTATTATCAGACCGACCATCTATCAAATGCAATATGGTAGCACTGCACTTGCCAACAATCTTTTCAAGTTAAATATTTTTATTCAATGTCTTTCCTTGGAAATCAAAATTTATAACATATTCATTAGCAGTGCTCAGACACAAAACTTTGGGTCCAAAACGTATTGATTTGTTACGTGTACATTGTTTGCAGCAATGCTTGCCGAAATATTCACCATGGACTCATCATGACTAACATATTGCGTTGGTTGAAAATGTAGCTTCAATTTTTGTTTCGTACCCTAGCAAACTTGCCCTCAACTTTGATATTAGTATTATCGGCTAAATGGAAACACTACATAATTAATTCAAATCAGTTTCTCCACATAGAATTTTTCCTGGGAGCATAGAATATCCTGATACTATCAATACTCCAATGAACCATTTATTTTTTTGTAATTTGTGGATCGGTCTTACCTTTCTGTGTTGCCTATTGACGTGTTTCAGTTACAAATAAATCAAAAATTATATCCTCAAAAATAATACGAACATTTTTCTACTGGAGAAAAGTCTCGATTTGAGAATTTGTGGTTTTTCTTCCATTTGGGATCTTTGACCAAAGGTTCACACTGAGATGAAGTTGCAATCATTCTAACAGGATCATCTGGTCTTTCATCAGGCGTCAGTGGTTCAATGAAAAGCCATCAACATTATCATCTAACGCTTCAATGAGAGCAACAGCTTCAGCTAAAGCATATTTTCTGAAAATGACAAACATGTACAAGTATTATCCTGGTGTTATATACATGTAACAGTAAATGGAAACATTGTTATATGTATATAAAATAATTTATCTAAGAGAAATAAGAAGTTAAATATTTAATTAAAAAGGAATACTAACTAAAGTGACAATTTGTTTCAACAATTTATCATATTTCATATGATTATAAGTGCTTACTTTTTATTGGTAGCCATTTTGCAATATAAATCTAAAATGAAACTAGCCCGACAAATTTAAACAATTAAATAAAATATTATTTAAAACAAACAATCATATTATGAAAATATAAGATGCATACATTATATTTATGTATAAATATTTAGAAAAATAATATTACTTTGCATTTTTTCTTTACTTGTGTAGAAATAATGCAAAAGTTTAACCTAAATGTAACGCTGGGATATTAAGGGTGTCTTAAATTGTGCAACATTTATCCTGTATAAATATGGTGTCCTTTTATGTTGACATAAGTACCGATTACCTACTTATCATAAATTTGTTCGGCAAGTTTCTAACGGAACACACTTATTAAATAATTATTTTTATTATAAAACTAATTATTTGAAAATATTTAAAATTGGAAAAACGTACAACTGAAATATAATTATTTTTAAATGGATTTAATTGTTTTTTGCGCAATTCCCATCAATAAATAACTATAATTTGAAAAGATAAAAAATCAGATTATTATTTTTTGTTAAGATTTCTTAAATTGGAATAAAGATTAATTTTTAATTAAAGTTTTCAACCTTGATAACTCCTCTATGAATATATTTACTTCTTTTAAATCACAGTCAAATTATTATCTGGAAAAATTCAGTATACGACTTACTTGAACTTCGAAGTTTTAATTCGTAAACAAATCGTTGTTAGGTTTTGGCGAGGATATAAAATAACGATTTGGTATGATTTATCTCGTCTAGATTTTCACTTGATCATGGAAACCTCTCGCATTATTTCATTTTATCTACAAATATTATTAAAACACTGAAGGAGGAATCTGTTCATATTCTCTTCAGTGCGCTGATTTCGGTTTGGAGACGCCATGGAAAAGATTTTGACCTTCAGAAAGTTGATCCGGCGGGCTTAATGTCTTTAGGTTAGTGCCGTAATCAGTTGTGATCCAATTAGGCGAACTGGGTGAGAAATTTCAGATTATTTAAAAAGGGACTCTTCTATATCCAATGGAGTTGGTTTGGGTTTTTCATACTTGAGTGCTTATGCAATGCAACAAATACTGCGGATTTGAAATGAATAGTTTAATATGATTCGGGGAATATAAAAGTGCATGAAATAAGGCAAATGGAATGAATGAACAGAATTGTGATCGTTGATCCAGCAAAGGTTAAACAGATCAACGGTTGATTTTCATTTTAAGAAAGGATAATGTTCTCTTAAAATATTATCACCCTTTTTGTTTATTTAAAAAGAAAATCATTTTGAATAACTGAATAGAGGTCTTTGAAACATGATTTGAAAATTTTGAAAGAATAAATATCAATAATATCAACAATGTAGTGTAAAGATTTAAAAACTATAATGTTAATTATATTTAGTTTGCTCAGGTTTTAATCTTTTTTTATTATTTATTAAAGAACGTCTGGGAAATTGTTAATATTCAATGAATTAATTTTGTAATAATAAATTAGTTATTATAATTGTTATAATAAATATTAAAAACATGTTTTTAATTGTCTTTTGTGTAAATATGAAGCCTGCAGAACAAGCAATAACTCCTTTTCAAAAAAACTTTTTTATATACAAAAATTGTTTATACAGATAAATAAAATATAAATTTTTTAATAAATGTCACAATTTATGAATATTTCTTTTGATACATTTGTGACGTATAATATGGAATATCTCCGCATTATCCTCGATATCAACCGAGACAGCATTAATAAACAATAAGTCTGGATTTGCTGTCAATAAATCTCTTCTGCTCACAAAATTAAGTTTGGTATGTTATTTCCGAAGAATAGAAGATACAGTATTTTTTCATTAAATAATAATTTTGTCTAATGTATAGTTCTTATAGAGAAAAAGATTTTCATTCAAAGTAAAATTCATAACATGAAACTTCTAACTTTATAATGTAAAAATAATTTTGTGGTTAAAAATATGTAATGATTTATTTATTTACAACTAACTTACATTATTTCAGAATGTATAACTTAAAACATAAAAATTGTATATAACAATTATTTTTAGTGGTAATCAGCAAAACCTGAACAAAACTAATTCGGTAATTGTTATAGGAGTTTATTTTTCGAATTAAGATACACATTTGCCTTTTCTAAAAATATTTAAATGGAAAACGCTTCGTGTGATGAGTAAACCTTTTATTTTCAAAAATTTTGAAATGTTCCCATTAAATAATCGACAAATAATATATACAGTAAACTATAACAAAACAATATTAATCAATATATTAATTGTTTTCTATTTGGTTTGGGTGAATTTAGAACATTGACAATTATACAACAAATAGGTCAATAAATGAAAATATATTTACCCAAATATGTTGTAAATAAATTCATAGCCTCAGTTCGATTACCACAAATTGTCTAATACGATGCTCTACATTCAAACTATCTATTATAAATGCAATTTTCCACCATGATTTCAACTCAATCCATCTTAAATGGGCAACTTTTTCCCCCACAGTATGAGTTTTAATATAATCAGATATACCGAAGTCCTCTCCACGAACGACAATTTATCGCCTTTGTTATCACACGCAAAAAAAGCAGCTCCTATCACTCCGCCTTTGGAATAATTTAGTTAAAGTGTAAAAGAAGGATGGATTTGCATCATTGAATTTTATTACATTAGGTGGTGGTATTTCTTACACGGAATTTAGGAATAGTTTCTGAGCGTATACTGGTAAACTTCTCCCTCAACTTATGGGGTGTCTAATCAGTACTATACCATCGATTGAAAAGACCAACCGCGGAATATGTTTCATAATGAGCATTAATTTCACTGTCTTTTTTGATATCCTTAGATTGGGTGGTTATACCTTCCAATCTTCTTGCTGGCAAGGGATTTTATTTCTATTTAATGATGTTTAGACCAATATCGGTTGCTTTAGTTACGTGTTTTAAAGTCGAATTTTATTTATATTAAAAAGTTATATTTCATCATTCACTTTAAAAGATTTATATCTATTTGATGCACAATAAAATAAAATTTTCCAAATCTATACAGAGAATTTTGATTGAACTATATTGCAGAAGTTTGAAAAATATTAAATAAAGCATATTAAATATATTAAAATATTTATTAATTTATCTTAAATGTGTAAAACGTGATTCACATTTATTAGCATTATATGTTACCAGAAAATACACCAACAACACTATTAAAAATGAATGCCCTATTTTGTAAATCTTGTTTGTATCCTTTTAAAAATACTATTTTTAGTTTTAAATAAATACATCGTAAATAGTTGTGAATAATTTTCCCTTTTAAAAGATTAAGTAGAAAAATAAATTGAACAAAAATAAAAAATATCTTAATCTCCCCGTATTATTAATCCTCACGAGAACAGATTGTACCAACATAGCACAATTATTAACACAACATAGTTTCTGGATAATTGTCAAAATATAGTAAGAAAATATCCCCTTAGATAATTAATTTATTTTAAAACATAATATATTCCTAATTTTAATGGTTGCAACACCGTAAAAATGAATTTTAGTTTTAGCGTTGTGCTTCTTTAAGCTGTTATCACTCTTGTCAGAATGAAACATTTCGTCTTGAATCTGGTCCTGATAATTAAGTCCCACGCCCGGGTAAACACAATCTTAATTTTAATAGGCGCTAAACTTAACTGTCATGATTTGGTTTCGACGATTCAAAATTTTTTGTCTGCAAGTTTAACACGTACTTGACCCTTTTTATAAACTAGTAACAAAATTGCAGTAGAAAATTCAAAAATATAGAAAACTTGCTGATATAATAACTTTTATCGACTATCGAATATCGATTAAAGGAACTATCCGCGCGCGCTCTGATTGGCGAGCAGATTCATCATCGAGATTCAAATCGAGACAAATGCTAAAAATTTAGTAGTTTATAAGTTGAAATAACTGAAAACGAAAGACCAAACAAGCATTTGCCACTTGGTGAACACAGTCAAGTTACTCGTCTGCATCAATATTGGGGTCATAATGAATAATTATGTAGATAGTGCATATTTTTTCAATAATCAAATTTAAAAAAAATTATACATACATCAATATATATTATTATTATTGAATTAAAAATACAGTGTTCTCAAAAAAATGGTTCTCGAAATACCTATAGAACATCCATTGGTATATTCTCAAGTCAATTGATTCTTTATTTCAATTTTTATTTATAAATTACGAACAATGGAGTCTGTCAAACCCTTTACGGTCAAGTACGTGTTAATAAATATTATGCAAATATACTGTTGGGATATCTTTGAAGTCGGAGATAACGTGGAACAATAAAAGTAGTATAGTTGAACAATATTTTCTAAATTTAATGTACTTTTTATCTCAGTCTGCAAAATAAATGTATCGGTTTATTATTAGTACAACAAAATAAAATAATTCAAAATAAAATGGAAATAGAAATGGAAAAAGACAAGACAATTAAATAAATTCAAAATTTCTTTGTAAGTTGCTGTATATTTGCAATTTATATTTTAATATCTTAAGAATTTTATAATTTTTGACAATCCAGTTATTCCGTCATTGAATAACTAATTTTCTTAAATTTCGTTAGAGGAAGGGGGGGGGTGGCGCGGGGGTTCTAGATTATTAAATAAACGCTAATATTTAATATATTTTTATTCTGTCAAGTATAGAGTGTATAGAGTAAAAAAGCGCCCCTTCACCCTGAAGAAAAGCGTCATGTGGCCTTTTCATAACAAAACAATCTTTATTGGTAATTCAACAAGCTGACACAATAAAATAATAATATTTTTGTTATATTATGCCTATTCAGTTAAATTAATATGCAAACATATTTCTCATAAAAATAATGTTATTAAACAACAATACTATTTCTAAATTAAACATGTCCATGCTTTCTAGAATAAACTATAACCCTCACGTTTGGAATAAAGTCAGAACAGTTAGCTGCGGATTTATCGGTATTTAATGTTTGTATATTTTATAACTTTAAAGAAATGAGTTTTACGTTCGATTTATATAGCAACAATTTCGAATAATATTTATTTACAATCCAATTTGTTAAAATAATTACTTTTCCAATGGTAATATTTCATTATTTATATTATTTTTTATTTAATGCAATAGCAAACACTTTTCAAAATCTTTGAATGGAAAACTATTTCTACTAGCGGTTAATATTGATTTATCTTTAAAACTATGATTTACGATTGTGAAAAACATTATTCATTTTAGAAATTTTAACAATTTAAAATTTTTTGTTTTAATCAAATTACGATAAGTTCTATCAATTTTAAAATAAAAATATCATTACAATATGCACTTTTAAACTTTGAACTATTGTACGATTATATTTTTATTGTATTAATATGAGTTATTAACACAAACAAAAGTATTTATTATTAGCAAATTAATCTATGTATATTTAAATAAAATAAAAAACACTTACTTAATAGCTCAGATAATTATACAATACGCCTTTCATATAAGGTTCTAAAAATATTACTTATGGATGTACAAATATAGAAATCCAATAAAAGATCAGATATTTTTATCTAAAACAGTTCAAGTATCCAAATGATACCCCTTTTTATTTCTAGATTTATATTGTAGTGCATATCATGAAATCTGAATTATATTGAAAAAGTTATGATCTTTTCCAGTGGACGCGACCTCAAATCATACAATATACCTACCACAAAGATTTCAATTCAATTAACAAAGAAAAGATTTATTTAACGTAAGTTTGTTAGATATTTTAAAATGAATTTCTCATATCTGATCATGTGAGGATTTAGTGCAATCGATTTTAATTTTCGCTTTCTAAAAAACTTTTGCTATGATATTGTTTCTGTTCATTTAAATATCTGTTGTCTAATGTAACTGTCTTAGATTATTGATTTGTTAGTATTTATTTTTAATTTTAATTTTAAAATCGGAGAGTTTTGTCGTTTGTTTCTACATGAAATTTATGATTTTGAAAATGTTTACTCAACACCAAATTCTTAAATCGAACAATAGCTAGGCACAAAGGCAACAAAGGCAATATATAAAACTATTTTATTATTATTTTTTATCGGTTTAATAATAATTATAAAACTACAAGATTAACTAATATTTCCTCAAAATCAATCATATTTTAAATAGAAGCTTCACTCCCAGAAAAACAGTCCAATCTCACAAACATAAATACACTATGTGCATGTATTGGTGCATAATTTGTAAAGATAATAAGATTTAGTTAAAACAATAAAAAATGAAAGACACTGAATACATTTTAAAATGTTTTTTTGTGCCAGCCAAATAATGAAACATACCAACATAAAAAAATAAACATCAAGAGGTTTTGAAAAATGTAATTTAGGGATTGCGTAAATAAAAAAGTATTTTATTAGAAGCAATATATATATATAAAATGTTAAATATCATTCGATTCTACTCAGTGATTTATTTAGTTATACATGATAGAATATAACAACACATGAAATTAATCTAAACGAATAAAATCGAATGAATATATAAAATAACGGAAAAACTAAATTATACCGAATTGTGCAAAAGTTATGTTAAATAAAATTAAATAAGATAGGCAAAGAATTCGTAACAACTGTTACATTTACTAAAATGACAAAAAGGCTATAAATATAAACTTCTTCTTAAATATAAACTTCCAATTATCAACGACATAGAGAATCGTGTAATTCTACTTTTTAAATTTTGGGTATACATAAAAGGAACAAATTCTAAACACCGTTAACCATTTCCTTACGGCTATAAAAACTGTAGAAAACTTTATAAAACTTTTCCTTACAGTTTATCATAATATCATAACATAATAACAGAATATCACATCACTTTATCGGTAACTCAAACATGCAATAAACTTCTCCAGCAAACTACAGCACAAGAAATTTACGACAATTGATGAGTAAAAAAGCAATGTGCGAAATATATGGCCTTGTTTATATATAATCACAGAATATGGAATATTAATTGATTTTTTGCATAATAAATACATTAATTTAGGAAATTTATATATATAATTACCAAAACCATCTATTAAACACTTTTCTTGGTACGTTAAGTGACTGACAGTACAATTTAAATTTGCAATTTGTCATTATATTACTGCTTTTTAAGTTTTAGTTTACGTTTATTGTAAACCAATTCATTTAGCAACTAGTAAGTTTTTTCAAAAATAAATAAGACGTTTTTTAAACAAATCAGTACAATTCGTTTAAAATCTATTTTATCTATTTAACGATTTGAAGCAAATAATCAATAAAATAACGAATTATTTAAAAGTATGTTTTGACCAATTTAAGCACAATTGTTTAAATAAGCAAAATATACATATCTTATAAATATGTCCTTTAAAATGTTTTGTATTTATTTAAACACTATTTAAAACTTTCTAATAAACCGTTTTTTGGATAAAACCTTCATCCGAAAATGTCAGTACATTTAACGTAATTGAATTTTATTTTACAGTGAAAGAGTTAATTAGATAAAATTAATTAATATTCAGAATTTTACTTAAGTTACTTCTATTTGAAGAAACAGCCTTTGGTTCAATGATAGATGAAAAACTCCCAAATAATCCGATTTTGTTTCATTCCTCAATTGATTCAACAATTTAGGGTCGAAATTCATATTCTAACTTTTCATCAATTGAAGTGGAAACATCAGAGACCGCATTAGACAATGTCTCGCATCACTGACAACAAAGACTTTAGCAACGAATGCCCTCACCCTGCCTCAATCTTACTTCTGAATTACCTAATCCACATCTGTTATAGTATTTTAGCTCTTTGAAAAATGTCTGTGGTTCTGAGAAATGGTCACGTGGCTCTCGTTCGATTGACTTCCTATTTTTTTATAAAAATGTAAAAACAAATTGCAGAGTATCGCTCACAGGCCGTACGTACTCATTTGCACATTGGAGAAACGTGTAGCCAACTAAAAGAGACAAAGGGGGTGACTCAACATTCTTGAGACACAAACAACACTTTCAGTTTGAATAAAGTCATAAGAATTGTTTGTGAAAAGACGTTTTGAGGTAACCAGAACACATTTTGAAAATTCAATTTCTACTTGTTTATATATACAATATATAGACATTTCGAGATACACAGAGTTAACAGAGCGGAATAATTGTGTAATCTTTTAGAAAATTTGGCTGGGAATATGATTCTAAATTTGTTTTTATAATCAAACTAAAAAGGAGAACAGCCCTCCTTTATTTACGGTCATAGATTTAGAGCATATTTTGTGGTGCATTTGCAGTATAGAGAGGCAAAGTTTAAAATTTATAAAACTAGAACAGACATATTTGAATGGGAGGTTAAATAGATTTCAATGATTTGATTATCGTATTTTTTTATTTAATTTTCTTACATTTTTGAATTAAGTGACAGATTTAATATTAAATAGAAAATTTAAGAAACTAGTCTTTAAAAACGTCAATTCAATATTTTTAACTGCAATAAATTGAATTGGCCAAAACAGGAAGTTTGATTTAGAAAATAATTTCTATTAAAAAACAAATATTCTTAACATTAAATACATTCTGAAACAAATCAATATTCACTACAAAAAAAACAGGTTGAGTTCAAGAATATTAAATGATTTTATGTAAACGTATTATAATTTTGTAATTGTAGACTAATATTTAAATCTTAAATTTAATTAGAAAAACCGATTTTCTAAAATGGGGCAAATTATCATTTTTAATCGAGTTTTAAATTTAGAGTACTAGCTAAAATTATTAATCATAAATATTCATTAATATTTTTTTGATCAACGACGAAAAATATTATTTTCAAAAATATTTAAAAAGCAAAAGATTTTTTGTATATTTTTAATAATCATTTACTCGTTTAAAACTCTGAATGCATTACCTTTATTGTCGCATTGATCACTAATATAATTCTTTTTTCAAATGATAACATTAAAATAATTAAGAAAAGATATTTAATTTTATGACCCCATAGTTGGAATTTGTATTATCGTGAATTCGTTAAAAGTACTTTTAATAAGTACACAACATAGTAAAGTGTATTTCAGTGACAGAATTCCTGGAGGTAAAGGCCTGTAGTTGACTCCAGGTAGAAGCGCTCTGATATTTCTGTCATGTGGCATTGATGACATTGTTGGCCCGCGAACACCACGACTTTAACCTAATTCTCTACTTACTATCTTAATAACTGACCACACTCAGGGCCCTTACCAAATCTCCCGGGGAGTGCCGCTAAGTGACAATGTAATCGCTAAGTTGTGGCGATGTCATGTGTCCGGTACCGAATTGCTGGACCTCTTTGCTATGAAGTTGATTGAAGGTAGCAAGTGCCTAGTAACAACTAAATGTCACCCTCTCCAGGTAACTTGTACTGGGTATACCAATATTTGTTCACAGGAATAAATATTGGCATAGATTCCACAGCATTCCTTTAGTAATACCCGCTCTCAGTGATTATATACTAAGTGAAATTGACACGCTTATATTTTAATAAAATTGAACCACGTATATCAAAATTATCAAAACGTATGATCAGTAAGATAGACAGATATAGCGCAGCTGAACATGTGCGAATGTAATACCGAAACTTGTGTATAGCGGTGACATTAGATTGCATTTTTAGTTACTAGTAATGTGTAAGGATAGGAAAATTAGAAATGTTTTTGACCTTGATACTCATAAATTTCATTTGCTTCATTAATTTTAATTCGCATTTTGTTATTCATGTTACTTTTGTTAAATGTAAATTTATTAACACAGATTTGAGAGAACAGATTTTAATGAAATAGCACATTACAGGTGTAGTTTTTGGTTTAAACTAAAAAAAGGCCACATTTTAACTAGGAATATATTTTATAGCAATCTTCATATTTCAAGAAATACATTAATTTTAATTAAATCAGAATACCTTGACAACTGTATAAATCAAGTGTATTTGGTTAACGATTTACCAGCTCAATGAATTATATTTCTGTGTTTAAAATTGATTTATGTCCCTAAGAATTGAAATCATGATCAAAAAATGTTCATGATAATTCCATCTTATAATATTGTAATGATGTGTATGACTGTTGTAACTCAGCTGTTAGTCCCTTTCTGAATTCACATACAAAGATTGTTATGTCATCTGAAATTATATTAACAAATTAGAACACAAACAGGATTTTTACATCTAAAAATTATTTAATATATAATAGATATACTACTGATTTTAAAATACAGTAAGATATTAAGTACCTATTAAAATAAATTATATTGTAACAATTGTTAATATTGCGATTGATTAATTTTCTTGAATTATATTTCTTTAAAGAGTTATAAATTATTGAAAGAAACCCAATTAAAAACTTTAGAAAATATGAATTTAAATTTTATCATTAATAAAGGAAATAATATTCTTAAAATTTTAACTGTTCATATTTCTTGCTTCTGTTTATTCGTTTGTGGTTAATTCGTATTTTCAAATTTGATAAAAATTCAATTCATTTAAGATGAAAGAATCTGTACAAGCAACCTTTCGAAATAATATGTATTTAATATGTAAGAGCCCTCCCTAACAATGATAATATAATTGTGCAAATGATAACCTGTGTGCATATACAAAAGATTTAATTTAATTTGATTTGATTTAATTTCGTAACTAACACACTTTGAACGAAAACACAACAAGTCCAATGTTTTATTTTTTACGTTTTTGTTATTGAAAAAATAATAAATTTAAAAAAAAATCTATTTGTGCAAATAAATGTACCACTTATATTATTGATTATGATTTCGGCTTAAATTCATTGTTTTCATATTAAATGTAATCAATCAAAATGTTCAAAAGCAAATGTTTTCTAATAAATTTCTTTTAATTCTTAATTATACTTAGGAATAATAATATTATGGTATTTTTTATTAATTATACTATATATTTGTTTATTTTTATTTCAGAAGTGTTGCTTCTTTCCACTTATGGAATTAAAAAGGTGAGTTTAAAATGCTCGATAATAAATACATTTGTAATCGATAAAACTTACATACTTTCTAAAAACGATTTTAAATTTCACTGTAAAACATCGATTCTTTTCAGTAAAATATATAATTTAAAAAATCATAAAGACTCATAATATTTTATTTTCGTGTTTTAACTAATTGTATTCTTTGAATTAGAGTTTTACATTTTTAAAACTCCGATCTATTTTTAAATTAAATTTAACAAAAATGCTCTACAGTTAAGAACTCAGATATTATAACAAGCGCTGAGTGCGTCCCTATTTCTAGATACATAGAAAACTATTTCAATACACTTTTTAATCGTGATCCGATTATCTGTTTGACATTTCCCAGCTAGTGATCTGTTTCACAATTGTCCCAAAAGAAGTGAGTTATCAGGCTATGCCCCGGGGAAGCCTAAAAGAGTTTTAGAGATAGTTGTATTCGGTCACTGAAAAGGTTATTGTTACAGAATTATTTAATGAGATTAGAGAGCTATATAAAACTATCCTTATATGTTGATAAAATTGTGAGAAACTAGACGATTGGCAAACTGCAAAAGTAATTATTAGAAATTGAATTTAAACTCAGACTTCTGCAGGTTTTTTAAATTTATTTATATTTGTTAAACATGCTATTTAAGTGACTTTTGAGATCATGCATTTAATTCTAAGTAATATTCCTAAAATTAGTCCGGCAACCCTTCAATCTCTGATATAGTTTTTTTCTCTGTTGATTAAACATATTTAGGGTGTAGGTAATGAGATCTAGGGTGGTGTGGATCTGACATCCTTGAGCAATTTTAAATATTCAAGATGGAGTCGAAGATGTCTGCCGCCAGTTTAAAAATTAGAAAATTAGTGTTTTTTAAATGCTTTCTGCCATAAAACAATGAGATTTTGGTCAAGACTTATGTTTTTAGCCCCAATAATATAAATGCAATGTAAAAGTATTTGATATACCATTGCTATGGTAACTAGCAATAGGGTTATAATTAAGCCGGTAAAGGGCATTATTAATTTGGAAATACGCCTTCCATTTAATATAAAAATAACATTCTATATATATTCCTAGTCAAAAGGTAATTGGCTATATTAATACCTACAAACAAGAGAATGAGCAATATAAGAAAGAACAATATAACAATGAGAGGGATCCATATGTATATATATATCGATATGTTCAGTGGATAACCATCTATTCAGGTTTGTCATCGTCTGCTTGTAGAGCCTGCTTTGTTCTTTCATTGAAACAAC
>JAUZNC010007940.1:11029-33319 GCA_034780395.1 Vannuccia rotundouncinata | reverse complement strand
GTCAACCACATTCGAGTTCATACCGGCGAGAAACCGTTTCCATGTCCCTTCCCAAATTGTGGCAAGGTTTTTGCTCGGAGTGAGAACCTCAAAATTCATAAACGGACTCATACAGGTCAGTTAAATGGGAAAATTGATAGGTATTAGTTAAATTTGTTTAATGTATTAAAACTAAATTGTAGCTAATTTCAGTTTTGTAATAATTCATCTAAATATTTAACGTTATAGAATAATTTGCATTAAAGTATTTATCTTTAATTGTAAAAAAATTATTAGGAATTTGCGATTACAATTTTTGAATATACTGCATTTTTAATAAAATATAAATATATAAATATCGGAAGTTTTCATACAAATTTATCTTTATTTTAATTTTAAATAGTAATATTTTTGCTTTTATCGATTATGTGTCTATTTTTCAAATTTCATAAAGTCAATTATATGACTTGGACATTAGAATATGCGCTTTAAATGATTTCTTATAATATTTAAATTAATTAGTTATATTTGGTTTAGTCAAGCCAATTTATCATCTATTTTATTTAAAAATTGCATTCGGAAAACTTTGTTTAAATCATCAATTTACTTAGTTTAATTTTTAACCCTATATATGTGGCCTTCTAATGCCATTAGTCCATTAATTTTGTTATTTATGCATACCTACATCTTATCATATATACAGTTAATAACAATAATAAATGTAAATGTATTCGTACGAATATAGCCAAGTTTATAATAAATTATTGATTTGATAAAAGTGGTTTTGATAGTGTGAAAAGATGTTTGCAAAAATAATTTTTTTTTGCATTATCTTCGCCGTGGGGATTTCCGTTCAACTTTTTCGTTTCTTAGAAAGAAAGAATTAAAAGAAGAATGAAAGATATTGATTGCATGACTTTCGATAATTATATCATTAATATTTTTAATAAACTTATATATTCTAAACACTAAATTTAATACCAATTCTTTATGTACGCGAAAGGGTGACTTTGAATTTTTGTTAGTTTTGTTCAATAATTGGTTCTTTTCGTTTAATTATAATGACGCATAAACTATTACGCAGCGTTCCAAAAATATTTATTGTCAACATTTTTGAATTCTTGATTATTTCTTAGTCATGAATTAACCAATGGATATACAAATGAATTTTTAAAATAGAGATCTTCAAGTATAAACTATTTTCTTAAATAATATGGAAAAACATAATGCTATATCCATGTTGCATTCTAAATGATTAAAATAACACATTGAAACACATTCAACAGATATTTTCTTTTAATATCTTTAACTTCCGACTGTGTTTATCCATCTGTATAAGGCATGATCCTTGAATACACAAAGATCTAGGGTAAGCACTAAGCTTTCACAAACTCAAAGAAATACAAACATCTCAATCGGTGTCATGTACCAGTCCAAGGTTGAATGTGTAACACGATTTTTACACTTTTGTTTTTGTTTCAGTGTGCAGCAAATATAGTATTTTAGGCGGAATTTATACTTATGAAGTTGTATATAAATACGAATTTTCATGCAAAGATACTTCCTACATGTGTTATAGTTCAAGGATTCTTCAGATTTCTAATATATATATAAGCGTGACGACTTCAAAAAGTTTTCAATACGGAATTTTTGGTTCATCTTAATATACACACACACACAGTTATATATATAGATAATTTTTTTTAGATGTGTAAGCAGAATTAGAAAACTGTAGACGATATGTATTAATATTTTTTTGAGAGGGGAAAATTAATATTATATTAATTTTAATTTTAATTATATGTTTATTTTTAATTTTTTTAAATAATGAACCTTTTGATATATTCAATGTAAATTAAACATTTATATAGAATTGATTTTCTACAAAAATATCATATTTAACAATTAAATGTTATTAAAAATAACTGTATAATAATATAAATTTAAAAAAAAACAGATGAGAATATTCTATTCAGGTATAGAAAGAATGATTGATAAAATAATTAATTCAATTAATTATTACAGAGCGAAAACTATCGATTATAATTATTCGTTTAGACTTTGTCGTTCAGGTATTTTTTGTGTACAGTATATACAAACGTAATTATCATTCAATTCAAATAAACTGTCCTAAAACTTTTATTTACGTTAAACTAGAGATTTCGCGTTGCTGAGTGAAATTACTTCAATAAACCGTTATATTCTTCACAGTAACAAAATTTTCATCAAATTATCACCTTTTCTGCACGAAAGAAGTTACGGGTGTCGATAATTTAAAGACTTTTGCCAAATATTGAAACTTATTATAAGCCATTGTCGGAATTTACTTCGTTTATGGATAATTTATTTCATCATAAATTGAGTTAATCTTATCAAATAATTTGTTCTAATCCAAATATTTGTTATAACAGTCATTAAAGGTTCATTTAAAAGCAGAAAATCTGTATTAATAAACTCATTAGTAACACATTTCTTGTCAAATTCTTCAAATTAAATATTCTTCGTTTGAAGAAGAATTATCCAAAGTTATAAATGTATTCTAAATTTAATATAAAAATTAAATGTATAATATTAACATGAAAAGAAAATTACGACAAGCAAATTATTATTATCAACAGTATAAACACAATGAATAGCTGAACATTCGTTTACACATTCAAATCAATTAATTCAGTGAATACTTGTTTTATTTTTAAATTATAAAATAAAAGTAATGAGAACTGTTAACTAAACCATAATTATCAACTTAGGATATAACTTTCAGCAAATAAATATATTAGTAATTTTAATTAATTCTGTTAATTAATTTTAATAAATATTTATGAATCATATATTTGTTTTCTTATATTGAATTAATGTTAACAAATTTTCTTCCTTGATTATTATTTATTGTATTCTATTAAGTACTTACAATAACTTTCCCCGATTTCAAAATATTACATATTTTCGTATATATTCAATATAAAACGAATGGTTTCGGATCCATTGAACACTGATTTAAATTTAGGATTGTGAAGACTGATATACAATAACAAAAATGTGTTTTGTTTTGAAAGAATAACAAAAAAATAATTTAACATTTTATATAAAATATCCCGTTTTTTTCATTTACATATTTATCTAAAAAAACTATGTAATCAATATTTTTTGTTTTGATGTAGGTGAGAAGCCATTCGAGTGTGAATTCGATGGCTGTGACCGTCGTTTTGCAAACAGCTCAGACCGCAAGAAGCACATGCACGTCCACATGAACGACAAACCTTATCTGTGTAAGGTGCGAGGTTGTGACAAGAGCTACACCCATCCCAGTTCTCTTCGGAAACACATGCGCGTCCACAGCACCTCTCCCAATCACACGACGACTGCTGGACATCGATCGGAAGATGACGATGACGGGACTCCTTCTCCAGTAGCCAATCCCCATCGAGAAGAACTGACCAATCCCAAACCGACACATAATGAGGTGACTCATAAGCACATGACATCACCCGGTCTGAAAGCAACACAAGAAACGTCATCGATCGGTTTCACTCGTCATAGCAACGCTAAACCTGACAACATGATTAGTTCTGATGGTCTTAAAAATAACAATTTTCATCAAGCGCCGGACATTCGACGGTCGCATGGGTCCCCGCATGCTTTCAGATCACAAAGACCAATGGATCCTATTCCTAACACTATGTCTTCGTCATCATGGTTTTCATCAGAAGACACTTTCAACAACAATTTGAAGCGAAATTCTGGCATTGTCTTCCCTCTTTTAAATCCCTTTTCGGTAACTGGGTCTTCTTTGATGTGATGAATCCTGGCGTAATTATATGTCTTAATTTCAACTATAAATATCCCCATAAAGAAAATAAGAATAAGCGCCTAAATTAAAGTAATCAAATTTATTAAGTTAGAATAAATTGTTTTAATACGATAGAAAATAATTGGTTATGTAATTTATTTTATATCAATTTCTTTAAAACAACGTTTATTTAATCTTTTGAGCTAATTATTTTATCATAACAGTACAATTTAAAATTAAAATAGACACAGTCAATGAAAATATTATAAATTTCTTTTGTTAATAATTTTGTATATGCTATATTCCTTAAGACAAATGAAACTAATATAATTGTCTTGCTCTGTTAATATCTGTTAACTTTCCTCTAAATATCTGTATATGTATAATACTTCACACTTTTCCACAAAATTAAAAACATTTTAAGCCAAGCATTATACAAAGTTTGTACATATTAATTATTGTAGAAATTCTACAACTGTGAAGATTCTATTGTCTGTTACTAGACTATATGCAATAACTCGCTTTCTTTGTAAATACCAATACATTATTTATTTGAATCAATAAACTTTTATATATTAATCAAAAAAAGGTACAATCAGAAGTAACTTGGATTTCTTCCAGAAAGTAAAATGTGTGGCAATTCATTATTACAATTTTTCAATCAGATCTGTGTTTAAATAGTGTTATCAAACAATATTATAGTTACAAATTTGCGAGATAAATTGTAAAGTTTTCTGTTTAATTCATTTTTAATGTATGATATCTTTATAATTTGTTTTTATTTTCTCTTCCAAAGAGTGTCTGCTACTTTCACTTTTTATATTCATTGTTTTAGCTACTCTGAATTTATTACTTCATAATAAATGCATTTATTTACAGTTTTTTGATGTGTTTATTATCCGCTGTGGAAATAAGAATTAAAACAATCTTTTTCAATTTCTTTAAAACGAGTTACGTCTAATTTACACATTTTGTTCGTAAATTTCGAAAAATAATCATTAATTAAATGTCGTAAAAAGTTGTCTAATATACAGTTAGAATAATATGCTAATTGTATTGATTAAAATATTGGAAAATAGAAACAAATTAATATCTTAGATCTTCGAAGTTATATAAACTGAGTCAAACAAAGTCTTTTACAGAAATCATCCTTGTGTTTAAATCGGACATATTATCAAAATAACATCCCATTATAGATATGTATAGAACAGATATAGTGTATAAGGTCTTTTGAAGAAAAAAGGTCGTGGGCCATCCCTGTTTTACACTATATTAAATAAATTATCAAAATAAAACAATTTCGACAATATTGTGATTAAGTGTGAGAACAGTCTTTTCGATACTACACCATTAACTAGGGCACGTGTCATCTTGTATATGTATGTTGCTTTCTATAAACATAATTCGTGTGTATTTACAAGACATATACTTTAACATTTCAAGGGTATGTATACAGCTCATGTGCTACATGTTTACACGGCTGCACACCGTCCCACACGAACACCTCCATTTGCAGCACTCCTGAGGATCGGCGGTTTCAAATATTTGGAGATGTTTTCACTTCCTCAGCTGGGCTTCCATCTCCATGGAATATAATACTCTAGGGAGATTCACAAATGCTTTTTTGGTATCTCTTCAGTCACGAATTTAATAGCAAAATAACTTACTAAATTATAATACATGATGGAGCTAAATAAAATAGTATATAGTAACCCAATTCATTGATCAAGAAAAGACTTCACTTTGTGTATTGGGAAAGAGAATATTTTATCACAACTATATATTCTGTTAAAAAGTTTTTGCATTTGACCTTTATGTAGGTATTCACTGTTTTTATTGATTTGACGATTTTAGATTTAGAATATATTTGAATGTTTGCATTTATAAAATATTCTCCCGAACTAAAAATCGTGCCCAAAAATTTTGACGTTACTTGAAAACATGTTTTATTTAAATTAGATAATTTAGCGACATTTTGAATAAGTTAATTAAGATTGCATAATATGATAGTCTCAAACTGCAACACTAGTCTCTCCCGGGCCCCTCCCCTCCCATAGCATGTGCTCATATCAGACATGTTTTATAAATCCAACTATAGTAGGAATAACTGGATCCCCACTGTGGAAGCTTCCTTGTCTGATGCGCGCCACGACGTGCATGTTCTCTCCAGATCTCGATCCAATCTATAAGGTCCTCATTTGGTAGCGCAGCAGGGCCTCCTTGTTAGGATGGGATAGTCCCAACTCTAATATTTAGTGTAATGAGGCATATAAATGACGAGCATTTCAGTGAATAAAGATTGCACAAAATTTCCCAATTTGAAATGACTGAGTATTAAATTTCTGAATATATTATAATTCTTCGATAGTCGATTACAATCGTTAATTTTTACAAATTACAGTAGAATTTGCCCATAGCGTCAGTTTTCTACAAAATCAGATAATTTGTTTCCTTGGTGTGTAAAGATTGCTTATATAGCGACATCCGAAAATAGATTGGATTTATATAACTGCTATACCACACTAACAGTATAGTGTTTGGTGAAAACTTACATTTCTTACAATGTAATATGGTTGTTGAAAACTCGATTGTAAATTATTGAAATGTTAAGCAGAGAGTCTTGTAAATCAACTCAATCAGTTGGTAAAATAGTGTTTGCACAAAGAAAGAGTACAGAGTGTATGCGTAAAATAAGAGAACAAAATTATTGTAAAAAAAGGTACCAGCATGTCCCCCGCTCATTGACAAAAAGGTGAAGAAGAAGAAATTTTCCTGAATAGCGAAGAGTATTATTACAATTTAAAACGTTAATTGTTATATGTGTTAAAATATATGGAGATCATTTTATAATAATCGGCTTTTATTCAGCCACGGAAATAAAATTATTTATGCTTTAAATATTTTAGCAATTTTGCTCAGATGGCTAATAAGATTTTAGAAAAATATTTACACACTGTTAAAAACTTATGTATGAAAATTGTCAAATTCGTTCATAACAACGCTTTTAGCTATGTCCCTTGAAGTGTCGTTATAGACGAATTCCACTTTGCTTCTTAAATATATACTTTTACCGAAAAACATGATCTAAAATTTTTTAAATTTGATTTTTGAGTATTTACAACAGCTGATATTTAATTAGAAGGTTTAATTTTATGTCAGAGAATGTGCAATATATATTACAAATACAATCAAGGCTGTCAATATGAGTAACCATGTAAAAATCATTTAGCACTTTCGCAGCTGTATATAAATGATTTTTTGTGTCGTGGTATACCATGACTTTCTATGCCATTCCTGCATTGAATTTCGGTTATATAAAAGTGAAATCCTTGTCGAAATCCTACAGGTACATTCCTTTTCGATGTGCGTCCAGAGAAGAAGATTTGCTGATTGACGTGACCTCTAATGTTGACTTAACGTGGGGTTTTCAATGATTAGTACTGAATTAAAAACACAGACACACGCACGTGTAGAAAATGCCCCAAGATTACTCTTCCCAGTTATGAGGTCTTCTTATAAAATCTGGTCTGGATTTGTCTTTATAACTCTTCCCGTTATATATAGAATGTTACTAATTGGAGTATCTCAGTAAATCATTAACACAGCAGTCTATAAAATACAAAATGTCTGTCATATAATGAATAATCATGAGGTTTATTTGGTATTCTGTCCTATTGAACCATTGATTTTATTTTTTGTTTATTTAACAGATTTATGATCACATTTCAAAGTTAAATTTAAATAAATTGATGAATATCAAAACAAAAGAGAGGAATATTTCATATTTTATTAATTGAAAATAAATTTTGTTTTTCTGTTGAGAACTAGTTTGTATTATGACAGCATTGTATCGGGTATTGATAAAATCTAAAATAAAATTAATTCTTGCAGTGTCGAGATGTCAGTCGTCAATTTAATTTGGATCAGATAAATTTATTACTTTTATATTCATCGAAAACAAATATATAAATGCTCAATTTGTCTCAAACGTCCGAAATTCAAATAAAAAGAGTTTATGTGTAAAACAAAGCCCTGTAATTAATCACTAAACTGGATAACACTATAATCCTGATTGTATCACCAATGCGTATTCAGGAAGTGTGTGTTACGCTGGATTAATGCGCTCCATCTCTCTCTAAAAGTTTGTCTTGGGGTGATGTCAAGGTCCGGTGGCTCTTCAATCGCACGGAAAGCTGGTGTGACACTGAAATCCTTAATATTTCCTGAATATTGTCCGGAACTTCGTCAGAAATTATAACTTTATTATGAAAAGCTTTTTTGATAATTAGGCAAAATCGTGTTATTAACAACGAATTCTGTAAACGCTTTTTATTTCAATGTTCTGTTATAATCCTTTTAAAATGAAACCAATTTAATTCTATATAAATATCACAAAACTAAATTGTATTTATTTGTAACTATTAAATGAATTCATGCTTTTATCTATGTTTTGTAGGTGATATTGCTTATATATGTCTGTTTTATTTATGTATATAGCTCTAAAATTCAAAGGTTATAATTTTTGCTAAATAATTCATAAAGAGAATATTATTAATTTGGGAAAGATTAATTCAATATAAACGGAATATAAGATTAACCTTACCCTTGAGATTATTTATATCAGAAACTACGCAACTCTGTCAAAAATGAAGTGAACACTATCTTATAAAAGTTTGACATGTTTTCTAGAGATAGAAGATTTATCTCATTGGCCATGTTTATATATTCATGGCTTCGATGAAGAATGTGTTTCTTCTTAGTAACTGTATTGGAACCTTGTGGATATATCACAACTCTAATTTATGATAATATAAGGTCAAACTCCTCAAATGCGACAGGAATAAACAAAACACCAAACCGTGATGATTTAAAGCCCAAAAATATGTCAGATTAGGGCAGTGAAAAAGAGTTGAAAAGTGTCTGTAATATAATCGAAATTATAATTTAGCATTTGATTGCAGAATCACTGCTGGTGATTATAACTTGACTTCGCCAGATTTTGGCTAAATGTGGTTTATATTTGACCTGTCAATCAGCTGGAATTCTGTCTCAGAATATTTCCAGCGTGATTAGTAAGTGGAATGGATAAAGGGGCCCACTGTATATAGCGGTAATATAGGGGGGAATATATAGCAAATAATTAAATTTCCTTTTACTCAAAGTTGGCTGAAATATTATTAAATTGATATAAAAATATATTATTCATTAACAATCCTTTAATTGTTCTCAGTCATATTTTAAAGATTTCATTAAGAAAACCAAAATTGAGTATATTTATTATTCAGAAATAAAATTATTATACTAATAATAAAACAAGTTTATGAAGTAATATATAATATAGTAATATACAAATCAGAACGCCTTGTTGCAAACAGAACACAGTGTTGCACAACAGAACACAATGTTGCACAACAGAACGCCTTGTTTCACAACAGAACACAATTTTGCAAAACAGAACGCCTTGTTGCAAACAGAACGCCTTGTTTCACAACAGAACACAATTTTGCAAAACAGAACGCCTTGTTGCAAACAGAACACAGTGTTTCACAACAGAACACAATGTTGCACAACAGAACACAATGTTTCACAACAGAACACAATGTTGCACAACAGAACACAATGTTTCACAACAGAACACAATGTTTCACAACAGAACACAATGTTGCACAACAGAACACAATGTTTCACAACAGAACACAATATTTCACAACAGAACACAATGTTCCACAACAGAACACAACGTTTCACAACAGAACACAGTGTTGCACAACAGAACACAGTGTTTCACAACAGAACACAGTGTTTCACAACAGAACACAATGTTTCACAACAGAACACAATTTTGCAAAACAGAACACAATGTTTCACAACAGAACACAATGTTTCACAACAGAACACAATGTTTCACAACAGAGCACAATGTTTCACAACAGAACACAATGTTTCACAACAGAACACAATGTTTCATAACAGAACACAATGTTTCACAACAGAACACAATGTTTCACAACAGAACACAATGTTTCACAACAGAACACAGTCTTGCACAACAGAACACAATGTTTCACAACAGAGCACAATGTTTCACAACAGAACACAATGTTTCACTACAGAACACAATGTTTCATAACAGAACACAATGTTTCACAACAGAACACAATGTTCAATGTTTCACAACAGAACACAGTCTTGCATAACAGAACACAATGTTTCACAACAGAACACAATGTTGCACAATAAAACACAATGTTTCACAACAGAAAACAATGTTTCACAACAGAACACAATGTTTCACAACAGAACACAATGTTTCACAACAGAACACAGTGTTTCACAACAGAACACAATGTTGCACAACAGAACACAATGTTTCACAACAGAACACAATGTTGCACAACAGAACACAATGTTTCACAACAGAACACAATGTTTCACAACAGAACACAATGTTGCACAACAGAACACAGTGTTTCACAACTGAACACAATGTTGCACAACAGAACACAATGTTGCACAACAGAACCCAATGTTTCACAACAGAACACAGTGTTTCACAACAGAACACAGTGTTTCACAACAGAACACAGTGTTTCACAACAGAACACAGTGTTTTACAACTGAACACAATGTTGCACAACAGAACACAATTTTGCACAACAGAAAACAGTGTTTCACAACAGAACACAGTGTTTCACAACAGAACACAATGTTTCACAACAGAACACAGTGTTTCACAACAGAACACAATGTTTCACAACAAAACACAATGTTTCACAACAGAACACAGTGTTTCACAACAGAACGCAATGTTGCACAATGATTAAACTACTCTATTCATATTTTTATATAAGTTCCTATATATATATATCAAATTATTTACATCCCTTTTTTTAAAATTATTAATTTAGTTTTGATATGACATTCATTGTTATTATTGATATTTCATTCTGCATTTTTATATAAATCTGTATTTAAATCTAAAATGAATGTTTTTTCCATTGTTTCTAAATGTGAATTGTTAATGGTGTTGCTGCCGATGTCTTAACCAGCCGTACCAACACAGTCCTGACAGAGAACAAAGTTTGAACTTCAAAAAACGTTTATTTATAGGGAAAAGAAAAATATAATTTTTTTAAGATTTTAATAGTACGACTTTTCAATGTAAGTATAACACTTTTAAATTTAATTTGAAAACTTTAGAAATAATTATTTAAAAATAGATTTTCAGTGGAACGAAATTTAAGTTTATAACAAAGCAGTTTACATCTTCTATCAGTAAACAATTTTATACTTAGTCATCAAAATTAAATTATTTTATTTGAGGAAGTAAGAATCAATTTTTGGACGTGCTAAAAATAATAAAGAGAAATATATGTAAACTTTTCTTTCTAAATAAACATGTTTGACTTAAGAGCATAAATTCATTCTTTACGTTTTAATTATCGATATTTAATGAAGATCTATTTCACACAGTTTAAGCAGTGTTCAGTTATCTCAAAATAGAAGTAAATTGTTACTTAAATAAGTCTTCTAATTGCAAAATAGGGAACAACTTCGGGAACTGATAAATAAAGACAGCTGTACGATTGAATTGTATAATATGCATGCTCCAAACATGAGCTTGAACTAATTTACTATATTAAGAGAGGTGTTGAAGGTTATAGGAAAACTAATCGTTTGGAAAATAGTTTAAAAATCACAGTTAGTAAATCTTTTAGATCTTTGAAATGATAGGATAATCACGTGAATAAAAGAATATATTTATAAGTTAACTCATACTCATAATATCACCTGACAAAATGATAGACAGCCTTTTTATTTTTAAGAGTAGGTTTATAATGAGACGTAAGAAGTGATTGATCATGAACATTCACACACAATTCAACATTTAAACGGTACTATAATATGAACCCCAAATAGTATTATGGCTATAAGTTATACTCTATGCTATATGAACTTCCAAAGATATCATATATAGTATGAAATTAAATCAATGGTTAAATGAAAATTTCTAAAGAGTTCTTATTCTCTTAAGCGTGCGAAATGTCCACCTTATATATAACCGTAATTTTGGGTGATTTTCGAGAGTTCGGTAACAATATTTTGACCTACGATTATAAATTATATGACATCGTTACGTTGTCACATAAAAAATAATTCAGTTAATTGTAAACCTATAATTGTATTTAATTTATAAAATTCCTTAGTATTTTTTTTTATTTCCAGACATAATACGCTTCGTAAATCTTTTGAATGGTTATTTTAAAGCTAAATATATTGCAGTTATAGATATTTAATTACTTGATATTTATTCACAATATTGTGTTGCATTTATGCCACTATTATATAATCAATGATACTCAACATATTTTGTCAAAAAACCAAGTTTATAGAAATTAATTTCCTGAGTATCTCAATTTTCGATAATTAATTCGGTGCAAACTTCCTGATTACAAATGGGGAGTCTCGACTCTCAGACGGCTATAATAGCTCTGCTGTATATTATTCATCATGATATAGGACGGTACCTAATCAACCCATTCCAACCTTTTATTTTAAGAGGACTATACAAAAAAATTATAGCCTTGATGTTTTTGTGAATATATATCAGGATTCAGTTGTGTCATCATGAACACTTCTAGACCATATATATATATACGATTCATAATATATACACTTCTCATTAAAATATATATTATACTAATAGCAACGATAATTTTTTATATTATCGACTAATTATTTTAAAGATTTTAAATGCTATATAATCAATAATTCATAAGATATAAAGAGACCATTGTGGAATTCCGTTGTTTTTTCAAAATATAGATGAGTTTTAAAATTTTAATACCCGTTTTAATAATTGTTCAATCTTAAAATATTTAAAGTTATTGTGCATGATATCAGTGCTTCTTTTAATATATAACTTCCGTCATGTGTCATCTATATGAGGCTTCAAGGTGTCAAAATTGGTGTCTGCATTATTGTACCTAAGAAAAACCTTTAATTGAGCAGCAAAAAGTTTTTTAGTGGAGGAGGGAGAGA
The DNA here is from genome assembly GCA_034780395.1 of Vannuccia rotundouncinata. Classification (NCBI taxonomy): domain Eukaryota; kingdom Metazoa; phylum Platyhelminthes; order Proseriata; family Coelogynoporidae; genus Vannuccia; species Vannuccia rotundouncinata. The sequence continues at coordinate 20,508 of JAUZNC010007940.1, read as the reverse complement.
AGAGGCGGAGTAGGAGGAAAATAAACGCTATAAAAGGGAAAGTGATATGAAGTAAAGATTTGAAGAACTTTTCATACCGGACACACGTGATTGACAGCGGTGACAGGTAAGAAACTGGCGTACAATGCTCATCTAAAGGGGATAACAAGTTATGAAGACGGGGCACACCTGTGGACGCGTGTTTCCATCACCACGGCAGATTGAGCAGGAGTTGAAAGGGAGAGGAGACCCCCTCAGTGCTCTGTCAAAGGAGAGAAGAAGAGAGATCACTTCCTTCCGGACACGGCCCTCCAGTGTGCCTCAAGTCTTTGGCCAAGGAAAGAGCGAATTCAGGTGTTTTTCACTGGCAATTTCCTCGGGTTATGCTATCATACAGAAAAGGATATTAATGTCAAAAACCGGTAGAACTCCACTTCATTATTTTAATTAATTCAACAACTAATAGTCTGGCGCCAGCAGGAGCATCCTCAATCATGAGAGAAGATTCACGATAATTATCTTCCGATCTTTTTATATTTTTGAATTTTATAAAGCAGAATAATATTTTAAAACTGATTTCATAATTCATACTGAATTATTATTATTAGATTTAAACAACATTATACTAAACAAGATATTTTCGTTTTGGGGAAATGGGTAAATATAGGAAACGGAAACCCAAATGATCAAATTGATTACATTTATTTTAATATATTAAATTTATATTTAAAAAAACTTTCGGGCTAATTAATTTATTAAAATTAAATTATAAATTCTGAAGTAATCTATACTTTTTAATCTATACTGCAGTCTCCATAAACTTATATTTCCTGATCATATATACTCAACCGTATTTTATAAATATTTTTCCGTTACATATATATTATATAGTTTATCTTTTCCAAACATAATATCAAAAATCGTTTCCTTATTAAAATTGCAAATTATAGCAAGATCCCATCGCCATCATAATTACTTAAATCTTGATAGCGAGGAAAAATAATAAGAAGCCGCCATGAATGACAGGAATAATTTTCATTATCGGATCTTTTTTGTATATTATAAAAAATCAGTTCTCTACCGATCCAGAAAATCTCCGGTTGGTTCGCAGTTTACCTATGTTTCTTTAAATCAGGAAAAATATTGTGAATAGCCGGGATTTTCGCATATAGCGAAAGAGAAAAAACTTTTATGTAGCGTCCGAAAAAACTCTCCTAACATGATATACATACAATTAGTATATGCCAATAACAAGCATCCCAAAACGCAAAACCCATATGCTAATGAGAACGGGAATTTATAGAAACGACTGCACAATTTCCCAACAGCCATCGGACCCAACGAAGGAGTCTGTTGAGATATCTCCAGGTAGCGGAAGTTATCTGCGGTCTTTATATAGCGGCCACACGCTCCAGCACATCAACCATCCAGCTGTGATGACCAGGCAATCCCTCGACATGGGAGACAGCTTCAGGATCTACGATCTTTCCCACCACCTGCGACTTCTAATGCATGGAAACTGTTAGCCGCAGCAGTCAACAGTCGATGGTTGAGCCACTGGCCAGAGTTTCAAATATTCTGTAACATAGCTATAATGTGTATATTTCCCACTTCTCTGCTTAGTGGTGCTGATATTTTATCCCTCCTCTACACCCTTCGTGCCCCATCAAATGCGATTATTTTCGACCGCCTACAGGGCGGCATACATGAGGTCTGTCTGTCAATCATAGTCCAAGTTATAAGTGTTTAAATGAGGCCCACATTTCGAAAGTTTTTTACTTTCTCTGACGCCATCAACATATACGATAATCTAAAAGCAATAATTATCCAAAGCTTTCTATATTTGGTTCACATCTGTCCCAAAGAGCGCAAATTAATTTTATTTATTTATTTATTCGAGAAGAAAGTTAACAATTTTGCACCTGAGGCATGCACTTCATTCTGGGATATACCTGCACTATACATGCCTACCATTTTATGTGGCAAAATATCTATGCAAGTTATAATACTTAATAGATATTTTGTGCCGTTCCACAATTGAAACATTTTATTTAGTTTGATTGTATTTTTGTATTTAAAAAATAATTCCTTATTTGAAATGTAATAGTCAGCAATACTTAAAAAAACTGTTTCACAAAGTTACAATAGTCAAACTATATATAATTCTTTGTTTTTAATTAACAATGATTCCACCGATGCACCTGAAAAAGAAGCCACTTATTATAATTTGCTCCAAACTGCCCCGGACGATCCACATACCGGCCCGTCCTAATCTGCCAATCTTTTCCTCTCGTTAGTGACCGGATAAAATTAACCCCTTTAAACTTGTAAAAACATTCATTGGTGCATCTCGCTGACATACATTTTTCTCATTATTGTATTAAAAGATATATCATTTAGAATCTAACTGATCTCTTCAACCAAACGTCAGTCAAAATCTAAGCCGTCGTTCAAATTTGGAGGAATTTGGAACGCCCACTAGAAGAACAATTGAAGGATGACACCTTACTTGGAGACTTTACTGGACACCCCCCATATTCTTGAACGTGCTGACAACTCAAGCAGAAGTAAGTCCTAAATATAATACAGTCTAATAAGGAGGGACCTTGTCTATATAATGTAAAAAGAAACAATTATTAGTTGTGACATTTTTATTTAGTCACTGAGGGTGGTAAACTGGAGTAATTTTGTCAAGATACTTAAGAATTAGAACATAAACTGACCTTCCTACAATATAGAGTCATTCATTGATTGCTATAATTGAAATGGAACTGTCGTAGGTACTACTTACAATAACACACAGCTTCATTTGTCAATCAAAATAGTCCTCAACCTTTTCAACCGTTTCCAACTGCATTTTCTTTGCAACTGGCATGTAGAAATTCATAAGGACGTCCCAATTATAACTTACTCAGTTGACTAGTTACTATCTAATTTTTTGCTTTTAATTATAATATTATTCTTATATTATTAAATTCTGGTAAATAAAAATATAAATTTGATTGATTTTTACTTAATAAGGGAACATATTAGATACCCATAATCTAATCGAAAAGGTTAATAATATTAGTATGTTGATATAATAAAATATTGCATCAAATTTACAATTATTGTTATTATTTAATTATATTGTATAAGTGTCGTGCAAACATTTAGCAAAATCCAAATTTCATATAATATTATATAATATATTTAATATTATAATATTATTATTTAATATTATTTTCATTTTTATTATTCCATCCTTTATATTACTTACGAGTAGACAAAAAAAATTACTGAAAGTTAGTGCATTAATTTTTTGAGGTAATAACTAAGTGAAATATAATTTTGCATATTAAATATATAATGCATTTTAGGAAATAGTCTGTAAAAATATTGTCACTTTTAAAAATATATTCAAATGTTTAGACTGATTCTCTTGCTCAAATTAAAAAGATGTCATGTGTCGGAATAAGAAAAAATACTTTTTGTTTTAATGAAAAAATTATAAGCAATAAACGACATTAATATCAAGTATTACAAAATAAATTACTTTAATCAGAATAATCACTAGGATTTCCTTTCTGCATAATTTTATATAATATTCCACTTCTACACGTTTATTTATATATCTATGATTTCCTATGAATTTGATTGATTATTTTTCTACTCCTGATAATAAATTATCTTTGGGAATTCGATACAATATAATCTGTTTAATAGTTAGCTTATTCAAATAATCTATGGATATTCAATATCAATACATGGGTGATTTCTGATATACCCTGTATAATTTTACATAATTTTATAATTATAATAATGCCATGTAGATATTTTACATGGAGCAGCTGTATTATAATTATGTCAACTATTCATTTTTTAATTAACACTGGTAATAACAGATATTTTACTCGTGTAATCGTGATCCTTTGTATTTATTTAACAATATTAATTTTACCTCTAGGATGCAAAGAAATCTACGGTTTCAAAACAATATAATGAATTTAAAAAAATTAAATACCAAAAACTCATTCGATTGATTAGACAAGAATACTTTGATAACTGGTTCTGGTAATTTATTGCAGGCTAAGTTAATATCCATATAAAATAAATCAAAAATGTATTTCATAGAAAGCAAAATAAAATTTATTTCGTATCACAAACTTCAAAATGAAAAGGAAGAAATATTATTTTGTGGCAAATAAATGAGTAACAAAGCAAGTCTAGTTAAATTTGAAAAGATGGCCTTAATATACGGCAATATTGAATAATTCAAAGGACCCTTTTTCAGAGTAAACAAACACATTTGTACACATGCTCAGAGAGAAAGAGAGGGAACAGGTTTCGGTTACAAAACTTCTGTACACAGAATGTTAAAAGTCGACCATCTTGATCATGGCTGCTTTGTTGTTGATGATATCCTTCAACCACTGTTCCCGAAATCTGGACTCACCGGGCCTGAAAAGTGAAATATTATTTGATTATGTACAAGTTTAGGTGAATAAAACCATTAAAGAGGTATATTTCAGCTATAAATGTTTTATAGTACACAAACTAATATGGTAATTATAGAGATAAATAGATACATGATAAAATACATGATAATTAAAATCTATGACATCTACAAATGTCGTTGGAGCAGGCAGACACTTACGTACAAACATTAAAAAGAAAAAACATGAAAAACAAATGTCATGAACAGTAATCGATAGGTATAATATAATCGATGAATTGAACAAGTTAGAGAAATTCTCAACTCGGTTGGAAATTTATAAATCAAAATGCAGATCAAAAATTATTAAAATGGCAGATTCAACAACTATAATATTATTAGATTATATTAGTATAGTTATAAATTATATCTCTATAGCTCATTGATATCGTATAAATATTTATCCAGATCCCCAAACTTAATTCAATTATGTCTGAAATAAAAACGGGCAAAAAGACAAAATAGTGAAATATTTTTAGGCCATAATTTTACAAATTCAGCTGTGAAGTAGACCAAATCGATCAAAAAAGTTCTTTTAATGTGTATACACATTATCAGTCTTTATTGTTGTATGTACGCTATATTTATAACAATACGTTTTCTGGAAAATTGTTTTTATTTTAATTATTCCATTTTTCTATTGATTTTCCTGTTTTTATATCGGACGCCGTCTTACGTATAAAGCGAAGTAGTTTGCGAATCTAGAGAAATTAATTATCATATCATTGTACAATAATTTATATAGTTACATAGTTAAACAAACTAAATATTTCGTAATGAAATTTTATGAATAAATATTTTTCAAACTGTAAAATGAAAGTATTTATATTCCGTTTTCAATTTTATAACAAAAATAGCAACATTAATATCTAATTTGTAAATATATTTTTGTAAAATCTGGATTATAACTGAATTACCTGTGAACAAGTTGGTTGCCCTCAAGAACATACAACACGTCGATGCTATGCGTCTGAAATTCAACAAAAGAATTACTTTAAAATATCAAGGTAATAATTCATTAAGGTAATACTTTTGTTATATTTTAAAATTCATTATTTAACAATGATTTTACAAAATATAAATGACAGAATAATCAGTTATTTAAGTTAAAATTTTCAATTATTAATAAAAAATATTTAAATTTACAAAAGTATTTTTTTTTAAATTATAAATATTTTAAACCTTAAAAACAGAAAAAATTCAATTACATTCAATTCTTATAAAATTCATTTATATTAATAAATTTGAAAAATAATATAATTATTTTAATAAAGCTAACCTTTGGTTTGACCTTTGACACACTGCATGTGAAGTAAACGGAGGCTGTTGATCTAGGAATGGGCTTCCTTCTTGTGGGGACCGACCACCTCACTCGATACCGATGGCGAACGTCAAATTGGTGATCGTCAACACCCAGATAGTCGATGCAGTAGAGCCAGCTACACTCCACTTCCCAGGTCTGTGAGAGGTGAGGTACAAAGAGGTACGATAAGATTGTAATAACTTCGGCTAACGTAAATAGTATAATAGGCGAAGTAAAACAACTCAACAATTTACAAAATTAAATAAAAACAAAACGTTATAATAGGATTATCATGATACGAATATAAAATATTTATATAATACATTGCAACAATCAACAAATAGTAGACATTAAAACAAACAGAAAATATAAATACACTAAAGATATAAACTGTATACTGAATATACTACTGAAGTAATATACTACTATTAAGTTTTGAATACTTTGACATTGATTTTAAATTTTAAAAATTTAAGAATTAAAACAATAATAATTAAGAAAAGTTTATTGTTTATTCTTAACAAAGTAGAAAAAAGATCAACAGTTATGTCTTTGTTAAATCAAATGCAACGGTTTGACTATAGATAATAAATCTACCAAACGATATAGAACGAAGCTAGATTGAATGTTTACATTGGGAGGAGAGTATATTAACGACTGACAATATAAAAGAAGTTAAATAAATATATATAATGAACATATATACACTATTATATATATAAATTCAAATCATAAAGACCATAGAGCAATATTGTATAATTATAACTCTACGATAAAGTCAAAGTTATAAAAGTCATTTTCATAGATGACCTAAAAAGACAAATATAATAGAGTACTTTCAAAATGAAATATCCCACTATTTGGAAAAGTAAATTAAAAACTCGTTTATTTTAAAATATCTAACTCTGTTCTAAAACATTTTCCAAAATTTAAAATTGTTATCGATGAATTCCAAGATTTATTAATATTTTTTGCAGTAGATATCTTTCATATTCCATTTGACGATACTCTATTAAATTTGAATGGATGCAAGCAACCTACCTTAATAAATTCCGCAATAAAAGTTCTTCCTAGAGGAACAGTAAAGTTGTCAATAGAAGGACACTCGAGATTGGCCTTAGTGGGGACAACCTCAGTGGAATCATCCCTTTTAACATCACCAGAGAAAGCATTTCCGTCCCCACGCTCAACAGAATTGACTATCCGTAGAGCATTACGTAATATGTGTTCCACTAGAAAGGCTGCCTGATCTTCGAGCAGATCAGCCCTCTAGAATGCCGCATGATAACAGAATGGAGATTGTCTTTGAAATGGTTAACGTCAATTTTTAATTGTGATTCTAGACATTCAATCCAATTGCATGTCAGTGGTGGTGACAAGAGCAGAACCAATGCTCGAAGAGAGGTGTGTGTACTTTTGAACTATAACACGTCAACGGTTAGGGTCTCTATTAGATCATGTGAACACTACAGGACTGGTGAGTGCATTAGGATAAAAGAGAAAGAATGATTCTTCCTAGACCACATTCAAATTCTCTCAATAGTGACATTTTTAATATCTCTAGAATTGTTCGTACATTGCTGAGAAATAAAATAATTAAACCGAGCCTAAAGCATTTAAAAACTAGAATGAAAAATATCTGGTGACGTTATCCAGAGTAAAACAGAATTTTTTTACTTATCATTCTATTTATTTTACCATTTCATTGTTTAAATCATTATAATATTCCTAGAAACCACCAACACACTATTAGTTAATATATTATTCAAAGTATAGCAGCTACCTTTACAAACTCCTCAATGGATGATTCACCTACAGACTGGGTGAAGCCTTCATTTGCAGGCCACTCAATATTACCGATAGACTCCATGGGCATCTCGTGGAAAGGGCTTGCTTCCCCAATGACAGGGGTAGAGACGAAGGATATGACAGGGGTAGAGACGAAGGATACACCCTGCTCCAATGTGTGAATATTTTCTAACTCTTCGTCCATCGCAGATAAGGACACGATAGCTTTATCCAATATGGAGTCCACAAGAAGGGACGCTTGAAGAAAGTAAGGGTCCATATCTTCCGATGACATTGTATCCATTATTATCTAAAATATTAATCAAAAATGTATACAATAAAAGTATTTGTTTAGACTAGTAAATATTGTATGTAATTAAATAATACAAATTTATATATTCAATAAATATATAAACTTTATTCGTGTGATGTCATAAAGTTGTCAAAATGATAGTTGCTGTAAGGTGCTATTGATACTCGAATTTATGCGATAATCTTTAAAGTTTCGTTTAAGATGATTTAAATTTTCGCAATCTTCTATTTTTGAAATAAGAGCTAAACATAATTATATAGGGAATTAAAGTTTGCAACAAACAATGGACAAAAAATAATTTTTATTACTAAACTTTCTTTTAGATCTAAAAGCAATTTCAGTAAAACAAACGATGATGAAGCTATTGTGAAACATGATATCGATCGATCAATTGATATAGAATATTATATCGATCGTGTATCGTATTATTGATATCGAAATTAATAGCTAGATCGAAAAATTACAATAATTCCCTTTCAAAGCATATAATACATATAATATAATAATTCAGTGGATACTTTTTCTGTGGATATTGTACATATATATCATTTGCATATCTTTATTTTGTAATATATAAAAATATATATATTTCGAAAATATTTTAATTCAAACCTGAGATACAATATTTTGTAAAATAAACCTCAAATTATTTCAAATGAACCTTGAATATACGGTGAATGTGGTAAATTATTTGATCAGAAGAAGTATTTGATATCACATTGATTTGAGGGGATACATGAAGCCGAGGTCATAAACATATATATACTTCTGTGATTTCCGTTTATATCAAAGATATTATAGAGATAATTAAAAAGGTTTATATTATTTCAAATCGCTCATATAAAATTAGAAAAATATGCATTTTCAATAATAATTTCCAGGTGATTATTAACATAATTTTTATTATTTAATACAATAGATTGGAATTCTAAAATAGACGCGATATATTCTTCAAAACAGTATGAATCGATTCACAAAATGATTCAATGTTGACTTTTCAAAATGGCGACACATATTTAAAATGACGAAATATTCTAAAATAATACTGATTTCTAATCCTGTTAGGGAGTATTATATGATATACCTAAACAGATAAAATTTATGTCGGCAGAAAATGATTTCCCTCTACAATGAAAACATGGAAACTTGATATTTCACCTATTAGAATGTGTTCCTTTGAGAAGCAAGCAAACAATATGTTTGCGATATTCAAACACGGGTTTATAACATTGTCAATCACACAGTCTTACAGAGTATACAAAAACAGAAAACACACACAAATAAAGATATTCTCAAAAGCGAAATACCCTATTTTATATAATTCTGGTACAAATGTATAAAAATAGTTATTTAATAAAACAATACATTTTTTAAATACAAAATATGACTGAAAAACTTACTTTATTTTGAATGACACATGATCACAAGTTTGTTACTATGCATGACACATGATCACAAGTTTGTTACTATGCATGACACATGATTACAAGTTTGTTACTATGCATGACACATGATCACAAGTTTGTTACTATGCATGACACATGTTCACAAGTTTGTTACTATGCATGACACATGATCACAAGTTTGTTACTATGCATGACACATGATCACAAGTTTGTTAC
>JAUZNC010007940.1:0-10929 GCA_034780395.1 Vannuccia rotundouncinata | reverse complement strand
TGCATGACACATGATCACAAGTTTGTTACTATGCATGACACATGATCACAAGTTTGTTACTATGCATGACACATGATCACAAGTTTGTTACTATGCATGACACATGATCACAAGTTTGTTACTTTGCGATAAATATTATAATAACTGCCTTTAAAATATTTTTGTTTCTATGATCGTGAAATATTTACGCATAAAAAAATATTCCTTAATGAACATAATTGAAAAATAAACAAAAAATTAAACAACTATAAATCAATAAAATTATAAAAAACAAGAAATGCAAAAATTAAGGAATTTAATATAAAAAATGAACAAACCAATTTAACAAATATATGAACAAATTATTCGGGCATTTTAAGCATATAGTTATAGAAGTAATTTTTATAAATAAATAATTCAATAAACATTTCATGATCAAATAGGAAAAACCTTATTAAAATATTTTTTGGGTCATTGACTCTAAACTTCAATAAAAAAATATATTCAATGAAAATGCAAAATCATGTTATCACCCTAATCACCGTAGATATACTTTATGTAATAAGTTCGAATGGTTCATTGGAGGGAAAAGATTAACAATTAACTAAAAAGAATGAACAAACAAAAATAATATAAAAACTCTAACTGTTAAATAAAAATCCAAACAAAATAATGTTGGACATAGCTTATATAGCCTTAAATATATTTTTTTAAATAAATAAAATAATTGTTGACAGAAATAACCTGAAGAACAAACAAAATAAGAAGTTTACATATTTATAAACTATAAAATAACTAAAATATTCATTAATACTTGATAGCAATACTCGATACAAAAGTTACAAAGTTATCAAATGCAATATTATCGTAGAAAAGAAATACAGAAAAGAAAATATAAGAAATAACAGAAATGCTAGGTATGAAGAATTCCTCTATGTTGAAATATTTAATGACGTCACAAAAGCAAAGGATATTTTATAATACTAATAATCTTTACGAATACAAATAAAAATATAAATCCTTTTATATTTTCAGATAAATGTATTAGTTAATATTAATTGCAGATACGGATATTGTTGCAGTATCAAAACATCAAAAGTCAACCATCTTCATCATGGCGGCCTTATTACTGATCAAATCACCCAGCCATTTCTTTCGAAATCGTGATTTTCCAGGTCTGAAATAACAACATTTCATTAAAAATAACATTCTTTAAAAATTAAAGAATTAATTGGTAAAATACTTCCATATAATATAGTCCTAATATTTTCTATTTTAATTAAAAGCAAATTTAGTATAGGTGTACACTTAAATGACCAACTTTGAAAGAATACCCATATTCATACCCAAATACTTATTAATAAGAATGTGATAATAGTTGTAAATTTCGAAATATTTTGATTGAATGATTTTATACTCCCGATGGTCAAACATAATTAATTAATTAATTAATAAAGTGCATTCATAAAATAAATAATAAAATACATTATATAAAATGAAAATCATAGAGATATAACTATGCTATAGGGAGGAAATCTAGACATAATAAGTTTTATTTTAACCTAGAGATCAAAAAGTTTCTTACATGTGGACAAGGCGGTTTCCTTCAAGCACAAACAGAACATCTATTTTATGAGTCTGAAAAGAACAGAATCAGGTAATAGAAAGCAAAAATAAAAATTCACTCATAAAATAGTATTTAAAAATTAGAAGAAACTGAAAACAGAAAAAATTCAATTACATTCAATTCTTATGAAATAAATTAAAATTTATTTAGAAAAATAATCTATTTATTGTAATAAAGCTAACCTTTGGTTTGACCTTTGACACACTGCATGTGAAGTAAACGGAGGCTGTTGATCTAGGAATGGGCTTCCTTCTTGTGGGGACCGACCACCTCACTCGATACCGATGGCGAACGTCAAATTGGTGATCGTCAACACCCAGATAGTCGATGCAGTAGAGCCAGCTACACTCCACTTCCCAGGTCTGTGAGAGGTGAGGTACAAAGAGGTACGATAAGACATCCCAAGACAGCGGAGAAAGAAACAAAATTTACAAAACAAAACTATTAAAGTTTCACCTTCACGAATTCCTCAATCTTAACTTCACCAACATCGACATTAAAATCTTCAATTGTCGGCCAATCAATATTAATGATCGGCTCCATGGGAATCTTGTAAAGCCAGCTGGCCGAGCATAATTGGTTTTCTGTTTTCATTAGGTCCATCGTTTCCACCTCTGTCATATCGAAGAGTTTCATAAGCGCACTGTTAAGAAGGGTGTCTACAAGTTCCTTGGCCTCGAAGAAGTAAGCGTCCATCTCTTTGATAGCTAATTGTTCTTCGACGGAAATATTACATTCTTGGTCCTCCATGTTTACTGGTGAGGTCGTCTTACTATAAACGAAAATGATTTTGTTAAATTATAATGTGATTGTCAACAGTTAAAGTAAATTAATTGAATAATAAGGGAAACTATCATATGCTTAGATAATTAAACACATTATTACTAACACAAAATAAGAAATTTACAAGATTTAATTATTAAAATCTTAAATTGAACATATCAAACATCAAAAGTGAACATTTGTTATATAATATATCATTTTATTGAAGACAAATGTAAATGAAGCCACACAAAATGTACTTTAGATAAACAACATCTGATTATTTAATTCTTAATTTCAGGTAAATAAATGCATAACAACAAAAATTCGAATTATAGTTTGTAAACAAAATGTTCAGGTCATGATTGCACATTATTTATAATAGATTAATATAATAGTTCTGAAGAAAACAAACGAAAATAGAAAATAAATAAATATTACATGGTGAAAGAATTCAATGAAAAATAAAGAGAGCTAAACATTAAAACAATCTATGCGAGTACAAAAACTGCCGACGGTGGTATAAAAATAATATAAATAAATAAATGCTACAGTTCTTAGTGGACAAACTAAAGGTATCGACATGAACGATTTAGGGAAAATTGGTTCTATAAACGCAAGCAGAAGTGTGTCGATATTACGGGAAAATGCATCGATAGAAGGCCAAATAGCACAAAGTTAGGAAGCTAAAGTATTTCTGCAAAACTACAAAAGTATAAATATTGGAAGTGTCTGTGTGTCAAGGAACGCTACAATCAGTTATTCGTCTTTGTGTTCGACGGCCACTCTGTTCCCCTCCTCGGGATCTAGTGGAATTTCTTCAACTTCGTCCTCCTTAGTCTCGATAACAGGTTCAGGCACCTCCACAGTCTTTTTGGATTCTTTAGCTACATCTCCAGTCGACTCAGTGTCCACTTTCCCTCCAATGTCCTCGCTATCCACGACTACCTCTCCATCACCTCCAACCTTTTCTTCATCGCCAGCTGCAGCTTTCTTATCGTCTTCTTTATAAACTTCACCTTCCGCATCACCTTTGCGAACTGCAGTTTCAGGAGCAACAGAATCGGAATGGAAAACGTCTTTCTTCTCAGTCGTGGCCTCAGGAGACTTATCATCCACAGGACCTTCTGTAATGTCAGCTGTAGTCTTGTCCTCGGTCGCTTTATCCTCCCCAGGACATTCTGTGGTATCAGCTGAAGTCTTGACGTCAGACGCCCTTTCATCAACAGGAGCTTCTGTGTTGTCAGCATTACTTTTGTCCTCAGTCGCTTTATCATCCTCAGGAGCTTCTGTGGTGTCAGGGGGTGACTCATCCTTCTTCTCCGGAGATGAGGAAGTCTTGATGGGCACCTTGTCAACAGGAAGGTCTTCAGCTATTGTTGTTTCATCTTCGGTGGTATCCTGAACGGTATCGTCTTCTCGGATGGCCGTATTGCCATTTTCCTCGTCGGCTTCTTCAGTGAAATCGTCCTCGTAATTGGATTCAGTAACCGGTGGACCTTTAGATTCCGTTTGCTCCTCGCTGACATGATTTTCTTCGTTGCCTTCTTCTCTGTTTTCATTTATTTTACTTCTATCTGAATCTCGAGGACTCCTTTGATCATCATTAGTTTTTTTCGTGGTCTTCTTTTTATCTTTCTCTGTCTAAAACAATAAAAATATTTTCCTATTTACGACAATATAAATAGTTTGCGACCATAAAATTTAAATAATTGAAAGTATATTAACAGGTTTTGAAATAAAAGTCGAAGAAAATCTTCACTATTTAATCTATTTGCAGTAGAGTTGAATATTTTCAAATTATTTAACATATTTTATTTAGAAAGCACATTCATTTTAAAAGGTGCATTAAAAAATTGAAAATTTTAAATTAGGTTTCAAGTAAACGCATCGATAGTAAGTGATGTAAGCACCTTAATCTTTGGAAAGTTTGTGAGATTATTCATGCAGGCGAGGTTGCGCTGCCAATCTTTTTCCAGTTGAACGTTATTGTATTCCGGTTTACGGCGCATTATTCGCTGCATGAAATGCTGGTTCTCTCGTGTCACACGAAGTAGCTCCCTTTGTCGCTGAATACGATTCAGGCTGAAATATTTTCACTATGTTAATAACTTTTCACTAAAAAAGGTTCTTAACTAACAAGCAACGATTTACCAGTCGACACAAAATTATAAAATGTTTATCATAAATAAAGAAGAATTATAAACTCCTGAGTTTCTTTTTTCATCACATGATTACTTATACAATAACAAGCGACTTTAATATTTATTAGTCGTATATTAATTACTGGTCTTTCATAGTCTTTGAACTTTCTATTAGCCGCATTCAGTTCAGGAAATGATTGATCTAAATACGGATTCAACATCAAGAGCAAGGCACCGATACATTTATCAAACTGTCAAAGTGCACAATCAGATCATTGAACTTATAATGATACCTGGATTATATTAATTTATTAATTTAATAAAGAAAACAATCGCACTTTTTTCGTTATCTATAATAAATAATCTATACAAATAAATAAATTTATATATTAATGAAGCAGACGTGAAACGCAAAAGAATAAAAATATAACGATAATTTATAACGAAATTTATCAAGTTTATAAATGACGTCATCTTTGGGTATTTAAATCATACTAATCTATTTTAATCATTGTAGCGTAATTAATTATTAAATCAAATGAAGGGAAGGTCATATAAAACCGGAGACACGTACATCATATTCCTAACTATGTTTCGTTGTCAATTGTTGCAAATGTGAAAGGAGTTCCTGTGTTTTTAGATGAAATAGGGAGTATGCAACTAGAACTAGGACTGTTCCATATTTATAATAACCCAAAATAACAATCAATAATCTGATTCTAATGCATAGAACTTCGTTTAAACTAAATTCTCTAATTCAGAAAAGTGTGCAAAAGAGCAGAAAGTGTAATTTTAGAAATGAAAGTCGAACCAAAATGATTTTTTTTATAATAATTGGCAGACATCTTTGGGTCAAAAGAAATTCATTTTGTAGAAAGGAACTAATAGAGATATAATTTTACATTACATTATATAGAGAGGAAATCACAGAGATATAACTATGCTTTTTTTAAACAGAGATCAAATATTAATTAATCTTTATTAGGTATATTATCACTAAATTCCACTTTTTAAATAATTTTACTAAATAAATGTTTTTAATAAATAAAAATCCTGCTAATAATAGAAAATATATATATATTTATATATTACCTTCTTAGTTCGTATGGATTCACATTATCAATTCGACCTCTTGTTCTCATAGTATTGGACATTTTCTCAAGTAAAAGTCTATTATCCCGTTCAATGATATAAAGCCTTTCTTCCTCCAACTGTAAAATTGTCATATTTAAAACATTTCCATTTATATTAAACATTTAAATAAACTAATTACAACTTACACGAATCTTGTTCAACTTAAGATGCATGTGGATGTAGGTTTTTGGAGCTCTTGTGTCAATCTGAGGCTGCATTTCAGAGAGCTGAAAATAAATTCAGATGTAAGAATGAATGTTAGCTGTATTCCATAGAAAATAAATTTCTTGTAATGCAAACATGTGAACTGCAGACAAAAAAGTGAAACCTCTATAGAAATAAAATAACATACCTCCTTTTGTAAATTTCTAGAATAATATTTCAAAGAAATAAGAAGTTATAGTAATGTACAAATATAAATAAAAAATATGTGATTTTCACTTTGATAGTCAGAAAATTTGAATACATACAACATTTGTTGGAATTTTGAAAATCATGTCTAAGTTATATATTGGTTTGACATGACATTTATATATGTATAAATGTGATAATTCTAATTTGAAATATGTCTGATTTAGTTATTTTTTTTAATTTAGATAAATTTATTTAAATTTATGAGATTCATTATGGCGAAACAATCTCCAGCAGTTTATGGCTATGCGAGCAAGATAGCCTATAAATCCGAGCTTGTAAGGAAATATTTCTGATTTTGTGACTTAAAATGCCATAGAAAGCATCTCAGAACTATTACAAAATCGTCAGTCAGAGTGAGCTGGGGTGTCACACTATTACAAAGACCGCTGTGGGCCAGAGGTGTGGCCCTTTGTATCCACCACTGTATCCATCCATATTGTTTAATTTGAAAAATTAGAAAATAGTTCAGTTACTAGGTTCATGTCAATAATAAGCAAATGACTGGATTGAGAGATATTGGAATAGACAATCTAGACTGTTTAATAATTGTGTAGTGATAAATAATGAATATGTAAATATGGCATAGTAATTTTTTTTAGTATTTATTATTTAGCTTTACATAATTAAACTTTTTATACGATTAAACTTTATATTTGTTACTGAAAATTTAAAAAAAGTAATTTTATAGTATAATATTCTGATATCACCTATTAAGACTATCAGATTAAATTATAAAAATCAAAATAAATTTTTTAGAAATTTAAAAAAACTTTAAGTGGATGTCTTAAACTAAAGGAGTTATAAAAGCTTGATTTTATTGGTCTCTTATCTCCTCTTAAAATACTAAGTTGACTTAGTTGACAGGCATTACAATAATAAATTTAACTAAAGTTATGACTTCACTTATAAATGCTTGTTGATTAGGTGACAATTTACATCAAAGTTATAATCAATCATTTTTATTATCACAAATGTTTGTGGAGAATATTGTAAGCTGAATTTGTAGTAAACTTTTGTGAAAATAATCATTCTAAAGCTTAATAACTTCCATTAAAAAATGTTGCAGTCCTCAGCAGCAGCAGCTTTTAGGAATATAATGATTCATATAGAATGAATACATTTGAATACACTTTATTGAATTTGATTATTAATGTAATTAATAGATAGATCTAATGTTTCATAAAAAATGTGCCTAGAAAAACATTTTGGGTGTTGATGGAAATGATTTAGATATGGATTCTTGTGAGGAGGACATTTTTGTCTTGGTAATGCTGGATCTGGTAGATTCAATTGGTTTGCATCACCAGTGACTTTACTACAGAAAATATCATGTCATCATTAATCGGTTTAGTTAATAATTAAAACCATCTGTTTTATTTTGTTATCAGGCCCATCGCCAGGGGGGAGGCCATGGGAGCCATGGCCCCCCCTTTCAGAATTAAGAGGGCCCCTTAAATATTGTGGGCCCTATTTTTAGTACACTGCTATACTAAAATGAAACATAGGCAACTTAAATTCAAGGGTCCATCTTTACAAAAATGCAAGGGGACCATCGACAACAGGAATTTAGGGGCCCATCTGCAACATGAATTCTTAGGGACCATCAATAACAGAAATTTAGAGGCCCCTTTGGTACCATGTATTTAAGGGCCCAATGGGTAACCAGGAATTCAGGGGCTCCATTGGCAACCTGGAACTCAGATGCCCCATCGGCAACCAGGAACTCAGGGGCCCCATCAGCAATTAAAAATTCAGGGGCCCCATCGGCAACCAGGAATTCAGGGGCCCCATCTGCAACCAGGAATTCAGGGGCCCCATCAGTTTAAAATGTATAGAGTATGCATTGTGATAATTACAAACAAGCTTTTACTTTGAAGGCTTTCACTGATATTAGCAATGTTAAAAAAGATTTCATGGACCTCAGACACAACATTAATAAAGAATTTCAATTATTTTCAGTCATGCTAATCATCTAGCAAACAAGATGATTGTAGAAAAAGAAATGCCTAGAATCGCTGGAAAACAGAGACACAGAGCAAATTTGGAAGCTTCAATGCCAGAGGAATATTATCAGTGAAATCTTGTAATTCCACTGTTAGATGGTGTCATCAATGAACTCAAAACCTGATTTGATCATCTATCAACCACAGCATACAAATTACTGTTTTTGGTACCCTCAATCCTCTGCTCACAGGAAGATTACACAGACATATTATACAAAACTGTAGAATTCTATGAGAAAGACTTTTTTGATGTGTCTCTTGTTAGCTTAGAGCTTTCTTTATGTAAGAGAAAATGGCTCTCTGTTCCACCTGAAGAAAGACAGCAATCACTCTCTGGATCCATCGCTGTCTGTGACAAAACCCATTTTCCCAATTTATTCATCTTGATTCAAATTGCATGTACTTGTTGACGTTCTTTTTTATCTCTGAGATGGCTGCATATACATGGCTACATAAGTCCATAAAGAACAACAGGCTGACATCGCTGGCATTAATGAGCATCCTTTTGACTACAAAGAAGCAGTTCATCTTTTCTCCACAAAACATCCATGTAAATTTCTTGCAGATCATCTGTTGTACATTAAATAAAGCACTCATCCTCATACTTTCTGATTATTTAAATAATAAATAGACTCATCACACTTTGCCTCATGTAAACTCATGGTTTAACATTATTATTATGTATTAACATAAGCGATTTTTTTCATTTTATATGATTTTCATTGACAATTAAATTTTTTCCTGTTTCTTTATAGTGTATGGTAAAAGGTGAATAAGTATTAATAAACAATCATTTAAAATTCTGTTATCTTTATTCATGATCAATTAATTGAACTTATGCTATAAGTAAAACATAAATGATGTAATATGATATATGTATATATAATAAAAAATTAAATTTATCTATTATTGGTTTCCTGATAATAATTGTACATATATCCACCCAATTCAAAGTAAGATTTTATGCCTTAAAAAAGGTAAAAACCTATGTTTATTTTCTTCATTTACTTTCTGAACATGGGTAGAAGATAATATTGTTATTATGTTGTAGCCTAATAATATGAGCCCAATGCGGTAATGGGCCTCTATTAAAATTAGTGGCCTCCACCTTTGAAATGACCTGGCAACGGGCCTGGTTATCATTTATGGTATTGTTAGTATTGCTAATAAGTTGTATAAAATATTTCAGCTCAGCAATTAAATCTTTTCCTGTATGACCAGTACATAACTAAAGCTTTACATTACATAACTTAAGCTTTATACTTTTAAGCATGCTTTACATTACTGAGCTCATGCTTTGCACTAAATAACTAAAGCTTTACATATTGCAGAGCTTATGCTTTACATTTTTAAACATGCTTTTATATTGTATAACTTTAAACTTTATGTTATAAAAAGCATGTTTATGTTACTGAACCACTAGGGCCACCATAAAATTGGTTTTGTAAAAAATGTAAAAAATCAATATTGAAAAATCATGGTTAGCATTGCCTAAAGGGCCAAGATTATTATTATTTATTTATTATTAAATATTATAGATTATAAATTTTATTGATTTTAAATGTTTAAACTCCATTTTTCTGATTGAATTAAGGGTGAGGTAAATAAGAATAAGATTGAGACTGGTTTATATTATTAAAATTATTTTAAAAATAAAAAACATATATAAAATTATAATAATTATAAACAATTCAATATTAAAAAAATTTTATTTTAATTTTTATTTTATAGTGCCATACTTTTTTATATTGTTAATTTGTTGGAAATTTTATAAAATTTGCCTCACCAATTTAAATTATGAGGTCCAGTCATGAAAATAGTGTATTAGATACCAATTAAATATAATGTCATCCATGTTTTAAAAACTGATGCATTATATATATACGTTCATATATAGATCCACATGAATCAATATTTGTATAGGTTTGATGCACATACATACAAAAGTCATTTTATTAAAACAATTAAATTTTAAAAAATCAGAATTAATATGAGCATAAATGAGACTAAATACCTTTTTTAAATGTGTTTCATAGTGTCGTTTGTCCCATTTTGCTTGAAGCATTTTACTTTGACAGGGTTGAACATTATAATATGATTTATATGACATGTTTCTTTTTTAAATTTATTTAAGCTTTCTCAACATTATAATTTTAGAAAAGCCGCCTATAAGTAAATTAATTTTCCATGGTGATATGATGATATAATAAATTCATTTAGTAATTAATAATTTGACATTATATAATATTTTTGTTATTGAAATTAATGTTAATTCAACATATATATTTTTTATTTGTTTAAGCCATTATCTTAAAATAAGATTACATAATTTCAAAACAAAATTTCGTTGCCTCCGTTGCCATCTGGAGGTGTATTTGCCTCTGTATATATTATATAGATATTTCATTTATGCTGTAAGTTTTGTAATAATATTTTTTCAAACATTTTATCGATATTATTATTTTATTAATTTTTCAAAGAAAAAAAATTTTTCATGCATAAAAATTCATTAAGTATCTGCAGATTACATTATAAAATGTACAGTTCAAATTAATTTGTGATTTAATATTTACATGATTTAATCCAGAATTGTTGATAAACAATTTTCTGTAACATTTCTTAATTTTAAATACCATGTTGGAAATATCTCTGACAGCAAATTGTTAGGTGTGATACACAATTAATATATTATTTTTTATATTTTAATCATATTTATTTAACCTTTTTAAATGGTCGTCCGTAGGTGTCGAGAATCTCAACATTTACGAAATCTCGTAGGTGTCGAGAAAGATTTCTAAAAATATTTTAAAATATAGTTTAAACAATAAAAAAAGTTCTGTATACGATAGATATAGGTTATAAAATA
>JAUZNC010007929.1:0-33324 GCA_034780395.1 Vannuccia rotundouncinata | reverse complement strand
ATGTGTTCACTGTAGTTACATTGTTAAAGATTTCCGAAACGTCTGTTTGTCTTAAATAAACTATATACCCTTAAAGCAAACCACGCAACACATCCTTTTTTTTATCAATCTCAAGGGTATGGCTGACAAAGAACTTAAATTTATATTTATTAGTGATTATTAAAATTTTACTGTTAAAATTCTATCCACTTGTTTGTTTAAAAAATATATTGTATAAAATTAATTATGACTAATAATATTAGTCATTTATGAGAAGACATTTACAACATATTAATTTATGTCTTTCAAAGAGAAATCCAAACTACAACAGCCTTGTCCATTCCATCCTATCTCAAAACAACATTAATAGGCTGCTCAAAAGAGGAAGTTATCTGCATATTTAAAGTTATCTAAATTATATACAGCTTATGAGTACATACCATATACATATATCAAGGAGTGTTCAGTGTGCCAAAATGTGTCAAATTAAGATTTTACACAAAAATTATATACTTTTGAAAAAATAGAATACAAACATATTTTGGAAAATTCAAAATATGTAACAAAATCATAAATTTATCACAATTTTTATGTAATATGTATGTCTGCTTGTCTTTTTAGATTATACACTTTTACTTGAACATATTAATGTACATTCTGTGAAATTGCAAAATTAATTTAATACACTTTTGCATAAGGCTGATACTATATAATTCTATCAATTCATTTGATTATCATTAATATTGATCTTTAATAAAATCTTAATTCAATGATTTCAATTAGACAATATATCTAAAAAAAACAATACTTAAGTAGTGTTGAATGAAAAAAATCTTCTATCTGTTATTTTTGTTACAAAATGATGGACCATCCCTAATTGTATTATTTGCTTAAGATCAGAGCCACTTTTATGTGAATTTGAGCATCCATTATGACCATATTGTGCTGACTAGGACTAACCATGCTTTTTATTTTGGCAGGAATGTCCTGAAATCATTAATATGGTAATGATTCTTAGCCTTAAAATCAATAAATTTTGAGAACTATGCACTATTTTATAGGCTAGGCTTACTGTATAGCCACAACCACTCACATTAATTTGATTTCTGTTAATATGTATGACTAAATTTTGAATATTAGAAAAAAAATTCCTTAGATTATTTTAATATTGTGAGTAATTTTGAAAGTAGATGTAGATATTATGGATGAAAAATTGAATTGAGACCCTTTCTGTATTATTTACAATTAATAAACTATATAGCCCTCATTGTCTTAGGCTCCATGGTCCCCATACATTTTTTATTTCATCAATAATCATAACAATAATCTGTATAAATAAGTATAGTATAACTCACTCCATACTAAATAAGATAAGTTAAATAAGAATAATTGTACTTTATAAACAGAAAATTAGTACATGTTAATGTATGTAAATGTTATTAAAATTTAATTAACAAAATAATTTTGCCTCTCTTCAACGATTGCCTCTCTCGCCAATAAACTGTTTTGCAACAAAACACAAATCAATATTGTCATTATTAGATTTATGTGAATGCTGTAGGGCATGTTATTAAAACAACATTGTGTCATTGTTGATTTCAAAAATGTTTTTTATCTCCTCAGTGATAAGAAACTTTATTCTGCAGTTGCTGATGAAACTGATAATGTAAGATAAAATTGAACCAGTTTGTGTACCTCAGAATAAATATCTACTGCAATACTAATGTTTGTACTCATGTGAGATTTTAATAGCACTCTCAAGACACTTAAATTCATCAGTCTTAGTAAGATCAACTAGTCCAAGGAGTAAAGCTAGCTACTGTTTAAGTTTGATGAAGTTGATATCATTGGAATACAATTGCTGGAGAAATTTGTGCACTTTCAAAATTACATTTGTTGAATCAAGCAACATATTTTTTAAATCAATTTATGTAGTTTCAATATCATATCAAACCTTGTGTTCAAATAATGTTCATAAAAAATGTACATGTTATTTATGCTGTATAATTTTAAATATTACAATTTTATTTAATGATTACAATTCAGGGATATTGTCAAGTTGGAAATTACATATTGGAGAATCTTATAGAAATTTCTGCACACTTATATATTTTTTCTCAAAGCTTGTGAAGTTATGGCACACATTTTATTGCCATATTCATATGATATCAAAGAGAGGACTTTCCAACACTACATTGGATAATTTTGATCCTAATAAAAAACTTTAACCCTTTTCTGATGGACATCACAACATTTGCAATGAAAATAAGATCAATCACCCAGTAGGCCTCACAAACATTGTGATTTTCACATAACATATAAATAATGAGTTTCTAAAAAATAGTTTTAATCTAAGTGCTTATGAAATTGTTTACATAGATTTCTATGTGAGTATCAAATATCTTTGCCTGATAACTGCTGGACAGGTACTGTATAAATGGGGATTGAAATTTTATTTGTCATGAGGAATAATCTGAGAGACACACATATGCTAAATTGAAATATTTTAATTGACTAATTATATATATAATCAGATGTCAACAAACTAAACATTAAAACTTAGTGATTTTCCTTTGTGTTAGTAATGGGGATTATAAGTAAGAAGCCAGAATATCACTTACAGCAAGCACCCTATAGTAATGCAAAGGGATAAATGTCAATCATCACAAAAGTTTTCTACTCTTTTATTTTAGACTTCCCAAATATATTGTTTGTGAAGATTGACACTCTGAATTGACAATGACATTATTTATTATGTATAAACCAAACAAAGCTAGAAATGCAGCTTTGCTATTTAGATTAGGTAAATTTGAATTGTACATATGTCATATATCTATATTTATATTGGAAATATATAAATTGATTAAATTGTCTATTTAGCAGACTATGAAAAAACAAATTCCAATAAATAGCAAACATATAATAATAGTATGAAAGTATACCAATGTAGGTATAATAATATATGCACTTCTTTATTATAGAAAGATCTTTTAATTTTATTATACTACACTTGTACACCTAGTATAATAATTTTAAATAATATCCTATGCAATACAGCAAATATTTAGTCTCATATAACTGATGACACACAAAATATTGAATTACAGACAAATCTACTTATATCAGATTTCCGGCAATAATGGATAATTTGCATGGTATGGAATGAAAATGCTTATTCTGTAATGTTAATCTACTCCGCCTATATCAGATTTCTGGCAATAACAGATTTCCAGCTTTATCAGATTAAATTTTTTGTCACTTGTTTTATTTATATATAATGAATAATAATATAGGTTTTCTCATTCTATTTGCAACTAATTACAATCATTTTGTAAAAGAGATTCAGCAGTGTTGTTAGCAACTTGAAAAGACCATTCAACACACCACTGTGGAAACACAGAAAAAACTTAAACTTTTTCATGTGATCCCTAAGTATGAGTAACACATATTTTACTCTATATGCATAAACTGTCATAAAATACATATATCTATTCATTTTAACATTTTTCTTAAAGTATGCGTTAAAACTGGCTATACCAAATTTCTGGATATTATAGATTTTTTCATTGGAACCAAGCAATTCAATATATGCAGATTTGACTGTATATTCAAGTATAGGTTGAATATTTTTATAGCCATGGCAAGTTAACTTTTCTGTCCCATATGGTCATAAAGAAAAGGTTAATACTCTTATACTCTTCCATGATCTATTACCTATGTTATTGCATAGCATGTATTAAACATGTAAATCTTGTTTATTTTAAAATTATTTTTAACCTAACTAATTAATGAATTTGTATATCTAAATAATAAAATTAGATATTTATCTCTTTTATTGATGTTAATTTTAAAATTGTCATACACACCATGTAGTCTTATATATATATAGAACTGTTTACTTCTACGTTTTGAGCATATTTATTCTTGTTTTTTACTCTTGACTATGCTATTACGTTTTAGGGTTCTAAAACTATGCTCATTCAAATTTTTTTATATGATGTCTGTTTTTTTCATGTACATACATAATTTAGTGCATGCTTTAATACACTAATTACTTTGTATATCTGATATATCTTTGTATTACCTGTTCCAAATTACATGTTCCATATTATCTTGTTTCAAATTTTGTTGTAACTAAAACAAATATACCCTTAATTTTCGTCCCAAAAGAATCACTGATTTTAAGTGGCTGTGCACTTGTATTTTCAAACATGCATGTATTTGCTGAAAAAACTTCGTTTGGATGGTCCAGTTTAATCACATGCTATCATTGTTGATCTGTCTACCAAATTCACAGCAAAATCTTCGAATTTGAAATACTTCATGCAACGCTTTCCTTGCCTGCTTCCTGATGGAGTTAGTATTGACAAAATTCAGGAGGAGTTTGCAGTTTATCAAGTCATGGACCTAACTGTTGACTTGAATCAAAAATTTGATTTTATCTGGGTAGAGATTTCCAGAGCACACACTGAATTGTATAACCTCAGTCACATTATTCTTAGTATCTTAACTATACCACATAGTAGTGCTACATGCGAATAGGTTTTTTTTGTCCATAAAAACTCAACAGAACAAAGGGCATCAATGCTGCCTGAAACATTGGAAGCACTTTTAGGGATGAAGTCAAGGACTGGACATTTCCTTGATGATCATCGCCAACACAACAATAAAACTTAATCCAAACTAAAAAGCTTATACTAGAATTGTTTGAAATGTCATCAATTGTAATGTTTAAACAATTCTTAAATTGACACTTTTTATCCTTATGATATTATATAGTAGTAGTTGCTTTTTATATAAAATTTTTAACATAGCTGTGTGCATATTTATCATTATGCTGGATTTATGAGTGCAGTTAATAGTAATAAATGTTCTCAGCTTATAATTTAACTTTTATTATTAAAATTATGAAGACGTTTTTTCATCTAGATATGACTATGGTTGACTACAGTCAGCAGGCATAAAAATACGACTTTTGGTGAATAGGGGTAAACAGGTCTGTAAATATACAATACTTAAATATTTAAATAATTAGGTGTGAATTAATAATTAGTTATTAGTATTACTGTCATGAAAGGTTCAACTCATAATGGTATTTAATAAAATTGAATTAATATTTTTAATTTCAAAGAGAAATATATTTAAAAACAACAAATGGTAAGAATGACTTTACTTATTTTGTTTGTGATTTTGATTGGTCTAACAGTTTTATCACAAATATCAATGATTATTTAAAAAAAATAAAACATGAAAAGTTTGTTATTTTGTAATAAAAAAGAGAATATAGGAGCTTCTAATGTGAGGAAAGAGTATAATCTAGAACAGAATATAATTGAAAATATAATCTAAAATAGGAATAAATGGAATTAGTGCCCTTGTAGAACACCTTGCTATGTAATTTTAAGATCCTGTCAGGCAGTATTTTGATTATTAATAAGAATTATTTTTTATTCAAAAATATATATTTCCTGTGTTTTCTCTATTTAGGATATAATTTTTTGGTAAATTTAAGTAATAATAATTTATATACATAGTTTATCAAATAATTTCAGCTTTTTGATATAGATTAGTGTTTTTGGCTATTTATACTTTTTTGTTTAATTCGGAAAATAAATTATTATTTTTTATTTCAGACATGTCTCTGCTTGGAAAGTTCTTAAATACTGATGAGGAACTCAATGCTAATACATCAACTATTGACATTAGATTGTCACAAATACAGAAAAACATTCTTGGTTCATTGGACTCTACAGATTGTGATATTATTCCTGGGCAAGAACAAATGAAAGTTTTTCTTCGAGTAAGACCACTTCCAACAGATATCACAGAGGTAATTAATGACTTTTTACATACACTTTATTGAAATCTCTGCCACTTCAGATGTTTCTGTATATATAATTCCAATTATTTATTATCTCATCTAATTTAAAATGTACTTGCTTTGATGTTAATTTTGAATACATTATTTTGTTATTTTATTCATGTGTTATATTTAATAATTTCTTTAGACATTTCTATAAAAAAATACGAATGGTGTTTTTGTAATATTAGAAATGTTGACTCGGTGTTATTTCGAAATATTTGAAATATTTTCAAATAGAAGAAATTCATTTAATATAAATTCGTATGAACCTCAACTAATTATTTTAAAACGTTTTCATTACAGAAATGCTTTAACATAGAAAATGAATATAGTGTTAAAGGCTATCCACCTAAAGATTCCTGTACATTCAAAACCGCCCATCATATAACCAACAAAAGTTCTCTGAAATTCACATTTTCCCGGATTTTCAAGGATGACACTCCCCAGAAAACAATATTTAAGGACGTCGTATTGGAACCAGTTCGTGAATTTATTGAGGGACAAAATTCCCTTCTATTTAGCTATGGAACTACAAGTTCCGGAAAAACATATACCATACAAGGTAACTCCTTAAATATTAGTTTTTTAAATACGGGGTGAGTGACTAAGACGTCTACACTTTTCTATCTTCTTTTATTTAAAATGTAAGATTTTATACATCATTTATAACAAATCAGTTTTCTATCTTCTTTTATTTAAAATGTTGTCCATTGGATGCAAAAACATCTCAACAATGTGAATGAACAGATTGACATACCGTTTTTTAAAGATTAGCAGAGATTTCTTGTGAACAATGAGCGATTCTATTTTTCAATTTTTGTTTGCTTCGCACACGTTTCTTGTGGACCATGTTCTTCAATTGCCCCCTGAATATTAAAGAAATTTAGAGGAGTCAGTCCCGAACTACTTGGTGGGTACTCCACTGGTCTGCGACGACCAATTCAATTTACAGGAAATGTGGCATCAATATATTGTTGGACAGCCACGTCAACGTGAGGAAGGGCACATTCCTTTGGAGCAGCTAGACATAATTGGTTCCATTTATATTACCATCGAAGAACAGAGGTCCTATCAAACCCTGTGATGAGATACCAGCCCAAACCTTTACTCCAGGAAGCTTTAATTTCTTTTGGGCTTTCATTCACCCAATATACTTATCTGTCCAGCTGCTCATATCAGGAAATGTTTCATCAAATGCTGCTGAATTAATGAACTATTCTGCGAATTCTGTTGGGATCATTCTGTTAAAGCAGTTGAAGACGCTATGGGTTCATTCCATTATCATTGAGTATCCTTCATCCAGTTGACTGGGAAATTCCCATTTCTTGAGAAGCACATCGAGTAGATATGTTAGGCTATCGGGAAATGCACAAAGAAATAAGAATGGAAATTCTAAAAACTAAATTTAATTTTTTGCTAAATAAAAAAGTGTATGCGTATTTTTGACTCACCTTGTTTGTATTTAAGTTATATTTATCAGGTATACAGTAACATTTCATTGATATATATATATATATTTCTGCTAGGTAATTCACTCAATGTTGGAGTGATTCCGAGAACTTTAGATGTCCTCTTCAATAGCATCACACAGAAAAGTAGTCTTACACTGAAGCCTACCGATTTTTGTAGTGTGACTCAGATTAGTCCGGAGGATGCTTCTAAGATTGTTGCTGATAAAAATCAATTGCTGAGATTTGCAAAAACATTCGCGGAGGTAATAATTAAATATACGCATTGGTTCTTTTACTTAAGACGCGTTCAGTTTATTACATTAAATACTTTTGGTTATTGGTCGTATTTGAATTTGATATAAGTCTTTTATTTATTTCAGTCTAATAACGATATAAAATCTGATTCGATAGGAGATGGAATTGATCAAAACAACTCCGGTAAGAATGTTCAATTAAAATTACATTTATTTTATTGAAATGATGATTTTAACATTTAAAACTGAGAAGGTTCATTCACCATTTAAACTTTGGTTTCACTAGACGATCATGACCTGGCTCGAATGCTACTCTACACTGCTGAACGAGAACGTGAAGTTACTAAACTTGAATTCAACAGATCCGAAGAAATGGAGTTCACTATCTGGATCAGCTTCGCAGAAATCTATAATGAATCGATATTTGATCTACTCGATCCTACCTCCGCCTCTATCATGCCCGCCCACTCTGTCGCCAGCGTCGTTAATCCGGGAAACTGGAAATTTGGTGGTAAAAAGATGAAGAGGACCAGTCTGGATCTAAGAATGGATCGTACCGGAGGGATTTATATAAAAGGTAAGATGATCTTCTCTTGTCCAAAGTTTATACACTAGTTGTTATTTTTTTTTGTTTCTATGAATAATATTTATAATTCAGAAATACTAAAAATTTGAGAATCATTATATTTGATTAGGTTTCTAACTAGCAAATAGTTTTGATTAATCGTAATTGTTTTTAGTTGTTGTTTATTGGAGTATTGTGTACTGCATGTTGCTTCTAATATTACACATTTTTCTGTTTTTCTTGCCCTGTCTAAGGCTGGACTATTCATCACTATCAGAAATAGGTTTATTATTAGTGCATCTTCATTTGAGATAATTTTCTGTTTTGTATTGAGTGTATTTTGTCTGTTCGTAATCAGGTCTACGCCACGTCCCGGTAAAGACTGCAGACGAAGCCTATCAGTTGTTACTACTGGGCAAGCGTGCACAGCAGGTAGCAAGCACCCGGCTCAATATGAACAGTTCCCGGTCGCACACGGTTTTTACCGTGACCTCTGTGCGTTCAGCCATCAACCGTGTCCATCCGCGCTTTGCCAGTGTGAGCAAAATCACCTTTTGCGATCTAGCGGGTAGTGAGAGGACTGAAAAGGCGGGTACACTGCCCGGTGGAGCTAGATTGAAGGAAGCTTGCAACATTAACACCAGCTTGTTGACTCTTGGAAGGTTAGAACCCATAGACTATATTTTACTGAACATTACCAGGGAGGGAAATTGCTTTTGAACACTTTTCCGCATTTAATTTAATGGAAATGTCATATATTATGTCAATTATTGGAAAAACAGTTAAGTTTGAATACTTATTCATATTAATAAAAATATTTTTGTTTCATAATTAAAAATAAAACTTGTAAATGCATCATTATATTTTTTAATGAAAATTTATTATTCTTTATTGTTTGTTTTAAATTTCAGGTGTATTGAATTTCTCCGGTTTAATCAGAACCATAGAGACAATCCTAAACTAGTTCCCTACAGGGATTCTAAGTTGACACGCCTCTTCCAGAGCTTCTTCGCTGGAAAAGGTCGGGCCCGTATGATTGTTAACATAAACCCGATCACAACTATGTTTGATGAAACTGTTAAGACGCTCAAGTTTTCTGCCATTGCTCAGCAAGTGATCCTGGAAGATCAACTCACCAATGACCCCAAGTAATTGCTTTTAATTTAGTTTCCATGACAATTTTTTATTTTTATACAATTTAGAAAATATTTCTTCGATATTTAAACTAATCTGTTGTTTTGGTAACAGCCTCCAAAGGACCTTTGAAACTGAAACTCGAGAACTTAACAAAATTTATTATATTAAAAGGTTAAACAGGTTTCGCTGTTAAGTTTAAAGAAGTATTTTTCTATTGTTGTATCTTATCAAAGTTCACATCGTTGTGGTTTCTCTTATTTCAGAAAACAGATGAGCAGATTCCATCAACTAGGTCTCAATACACCCAAGCCAGGAGAAAGAATCAGTATAGACTGGGAAACGCCAGCTTTGGGGGTTTTCCAAAAACGGAGTGTCGACGGCAGTAATATCCAGAAGACTGGAGCGTGTTTACGGCCCAGTTCCCTGCATAGATTGGACGAAGAGGATGAGGCGACGTCAACCACTTTGACGGGCTCCGTCAAGTCAACTGTTGTTCGCTGTGGGGGGACCTCTGGTCATGGTTCTGAGGATGCTGTGAGTTCTTTTTCGGTTTTGTTCAGTATTTTTGAAATATAATTTTAATGAACTTTATTATCAATCCAGGATGGTATTTCCTTAAAATGTCATGTATTTGAAATTTTATATTATATGATCACGCCTTCCACAGAGCACTAAAAATCAAAAAAAGGGGGGGGGGGTAAATGACACAATTTGTGTTAAGAATTGTAGTAAGAATTGGTATTGTCAAGTGAAATTGGAAACCAGAAAACCTGACAATTTATCTCAAACCTAAATAAATATTTTTTAGAAGCGTGGCTGGCCTGAGTATACCATATTATACAGTGCTCTAATTTTTTAAATATAATTTCTGTTTAAGTTTGATCCAGGCTATTTTGACTACGGTACTTCAAATGGCATGCCTAAAACACTAGAATTATTATTATTCCTAAAATTGAATATATTTTAATCATATACATTTGACTTGTTAATCCATCTTTGCAATGTAAAATGTTAGGAATAATTACATAGACCAATTTCTTGTACAGACATTATTGATGATCATCGGCGATCTAAAGGCACAAGTGATAGAACTTAAGGAAGAACTCATCATCCAAGAGACCAAGATTAGGTCGGAGATTTGTCAGACGATGTCAGATCATATGATTGAAATGGAAAACAATTACAAGTAATTTTGGATTTATAGCAAATTATATCAATTATGTATAGACGTAAGGTTACCGTTTTCACACTTCAATATAAATTGTTCCTCTGCACAAATTCTCTTGTACAGAGAGTACATGCGGGAACAGGAGCAAACCCTAGAGGAAGAATCGGAACGTCGTCTCAAGCTCTATATCAAGTCCTACACCGCACGTAAACGACGTCGGGTTGATGATGGTGACGAGGAAGAAAAGGATGAGAATGAATGCGATGAGGAATCTCAAGGTTAATAATATAATTTTTATCATTATTAAATTATTACTGTTTTGCTGTCCGTTTTGACTCCACAATTGTTAACCTCCTGAATGATAGTTTCAATGTTATGATATCTCTGACAGCACGTGAGCGTCTCAACTCGAAAATCAAATCTCTGGAGGAAGAACTTGCCGAGTCGAAGGATGCTAACGACCATCTTATCCAAATAAAGGATCAACTGCAACTCCAAGTCACAAAACTCGAGTTCAGAATCTGTTCGCAAAAGGTCAGTGTAAAGTAATAATGTTAATTAATACCTTCTGTGTATAACTAGCGGGGTATTGTGTGATCTTCTTTTTCTCTTCCTTCCATATTTCTACTGTAATGATGACAGCCGATTTCTACTAACTTCCAGACTGAGAATTCCACAACTAAGCACTTTGAAGATTCCAGTGTCTCCTTCAACATTGCACCGCCGACTGTAGTGAAGTCTCGATTCTTTGAACCAGTGGTTTCTAGGTTAGAAGAAAACAAGGTATGTAGTTTATATCATTAGTTGATTTTAAATGGAATTTTGTTTTCTTATTTTGATTTAATGATTTCATCTCTTAACAAATAACGTCCTATAATTATTATATTTTTATAAAGATTTATCTTAAATTTTCCAAGACGACATTACTTAACTTGTAATTATATTAAATACAACCTTCTTTTTAAGTTATTTCCTAGTAATATAATATTGTAACAAATATCGATGTTCTGCTTGGTGCATACAGACTACAAGTTCTGTTTCTGGTGGCGAGTTGTCAGTGGAATCTCTTCGACTTGAAAACCATCAACTTCTCGATCAGATGACACGACTTCAGTCAACACTTAATCAAGCTGTTAGCGCTAAGATCGAAGCCGAACAAAACGCTAGCAAGCTTAACGAAGAAATTGTCATCCTCCAATCGAAAAGCTTCGTTAAGAATGTAAGTCATCCTCTGATGGCAGTGTTATGCCTTGGTTCTTTTTTGCTTAACTTTCTACCATTGAGCAGATTTATCAGCGTTTGCCTGCTTATTGAAATAAATAAATTTTAAAACGTCCAACGATTGTTTTTTAACTCAATATGTTGACTGTATTCGTCACTGACAGGAAACTATGTCGTCATTCCTACGACACGAAAAAGAGCTGGACTCTTTCGAACATGAAGAGGAAAAGACTGCTTTGGAACTGGAGAAAACTATCCAGGATTTGCGCGCCCAATTAACCTCTGCACAGAGCTGTAGGAACGTTATTGAAAACTCTTTACTTGAAGCACAGGTAATACTTCACTAGTGATCTTATTAATTTATGTAAGCTTCAAATCTAGTGTCATTTTCTTTTATAGGCTGAGTTGAAGTCGTCAAAATTGACTGTTGAACGGAGTGAGCTTTGTATTGCTGAATTAACTTCGAAGCTAGTCCAAAGCGAACAATGTGTAGCCTCAATAACTTCGGTAATTTGTTTCACATGTGTTCTTTTAAATGTTGATCCAAAAAGTATTATTTTTGACCATTGATGTACTTTTTTTACTTTCATTAGGAAAAGAAAACACAATGTGAAGATTTGATTAAGCAAATAAAGAATATCACTTCTCAACTTTCGCAGTCTGAACAGCGCATTGCTGAGCTAACTAAAAACTTGAACGTATGTGGTTCCTTTTGTATTATTTCGCTAGTATTGACAACGACTATGTGATAAGAATGTGTTTTCATTTCTTCGTAGATGGAACGTGAGACTTCGAATCTATGCGAAAATAAATTTCAATCGCTTCTTTCAAACACTGAGCGAGATATTGAGAGACTCACGAAGGAGTCTGTGGTAAATTAAGACTCTTATTTGTTATGTCTAAGATGTACTTTCGTTAAATAATATTTTAAAATTCATTTTGAATAGTTTTTTTTAATATGGGTATCAAGTGGATTTTACGAATATTAAACTCTTTTTCTTTGAACTTCGGTTGATTTAGATCAGCTGCATTCGACTATATTATTAATTCTGTCCATTTTACAGTCTGCTGTCGAGGCGAAAAACAAAGCTGAAACAGATATCAGTGATCTCTCTTCTAATCTGACCGCTACAGAAAGGAAACTTTTAGACTTATCAAACGAAAACAATGTATGTTTCACGCCAATTTCTATAGATTTTTATGTATAGCACTCTTAATGTTGGTTGTACAGCAAAACTAAATATTATTTTTAGTCATTATATTATTCGTGAAACAACAATTAAACCTTTAATAAACAAGAATGATTTCTTCAATATGTGTTATCTTTGACCTCTTAATAACATTTCAGGCTGCAGTCGAGTTGAATATAAGAAATGAGAAAACAATCAGCCAACTAACTTCAAATCTAGCAAATGAAAAGTCGAATCTTATAAATTTGAAACAAGAACTTAACGTAAGCTTTAAACTGCCAGTATTCTCAATGTTGTCTATAAATGACTTGATACCTTTCACTGTTTTCAAAAATGATATCTTCAAAACGATTCTATACGATTTTATTAAGTCTTTCTAAAGTGCAGCTAAGAAGTTTCAATTTGAAACCGAAAAAAAATTGTAAACTAATTGAGATATAATAATATTGTAATTGTGTTGATACTGTATGATCGAAATATTACATTAGTGTGCTTTAATGGGTGTTGTCTACCTTCCAGTCTGTAGTTGAGGCAAAAAATAATGCTGATAAGGAAATTAGCAAACTTACTTCTGATAAGGCCGAAGTGGAAATGCGTTTGTTAAATCATACAGCAGAATTCAAAGTATGTTTTATTTTGTCAAGTTATTTGTACAGGCGAATTTCTGATGGATTAATACATAATTGTATACAATGGGGTACTTTTATCTTTTTTATTATAGAAAAGAATTCAAATTCTCGAAGAGCAGAAATCTCTTGGGGAAGATCGCATCAAGGAGTTGGAGAATTCATTCAAAGAGGCCCAAGACGATTACTTTGAAGCAATGACTACTGTGAAAATATTCGAACAAGCTGCTATTGATAGGGTAATTTCTTATTCCATTAAATATGCATTGTTTATGCTAGTTTTAGGTTTATCAAAAGGTTCAGCATAGTATACGAATTGTTCGTAGTACCACAATGGTGATATGAACCTGTCAATCAGATGGATGTAAATATTAAAAGCAATAGAGAATAAAATTTTCTTAGTAATTAATGTATCAATTTAATGTTTACCTCCATTTTGCGATGACCCCCGTCCTAAAGTCTAGTAAGAATTCTTCCATTAGTTGGTCTTAAAATGGATTTTCGTAGTATTTCTTACTGTTGTCTTGAAGAGCAATCACAGAATTTATCCGTGGATCAATTAGGATCAACCACGAAGAGTGTGCCCTCTGCTTTATCAAGATGTTGCTCATATTAAATATATTATCGGTGTACATCTTTGTAATTTAGTACTTTTCACAGTTATCTTAATATTGTTATTTTTAAATTTAATTATATTATAATATGTTGTTTTAAATTTTAATCAGTTTTGTATTATCCTAAAATGTGTATTTTGAGTTCATCCTCAATTTTCTATTCGTTTTAAAGTAGATTTTCGATACTGTTCTGTTCATTTTTAAAAAGTCAATTGTTCAACTAATAAGATATTCGTTTACAAAATTACGTTAAGTTTTAAGAATAAATGTGACCTATATTTTTTAATATTAACAGACTTCGATATGATTTGTAACTTAAAAACCTGGAAAACGACGATTAATTGATAATAAACTAAATAATAATTAATTGATAATATTTATACTCCGGAAGAAAAAGTATTGGAATTAGTGTGCATGTTATTTTATTTCTCGTCTCCAATTGTCTAGACTGGAAAAGTCTCTGGCTCAAAGAAAAGTGGAACTGGGACTAAAAAATCCAAGTCCAAACAATTCCGTGCAAGCTATGATGTACGTTTACTTTACAATGAGAGTATTAATCACTATGTGTATATACGTATGGATAACGTTGACTTTTTGTAACAACAGCGACGTCCAAAGTTGGATATCGTTCCTGAAAAAATGTAGACGAAAGATTTTAAAATCTGAATTTTTATTTGTTATCAAAATTTGTGTAAAACTTTGACAGTTAAGAATAATTTTTCATGGCTATGGAATATATATTTCTGAATATTATTATCAAGCTAATTTGTCCTCATAAGATAAAGGACCAATTAATTATTATTTATGGTTGAAAACTCAAATATAAATGTTATTCTCCGAAAATTTTATGAAATCTGTTATTATATTTTTGTCCTATTTTACTGCTTTTATCAAGGTTAACCATTAAAGTCAAATTTTGTAATGCCAGCAATCATGACTGATTCCTATCATTAATTGATATTCTCTTTTTAGAGTGAGGACGAATTCCGCGATAACACCAGTAAGTCTCGTGGTGCTCAGCGTACTAAGGCAGCTCGTGCAGCCTCCACATCGGAGCTGTGCAACACCTCGATCGGTGGTGGAAAACAAAGGCGTGTCCTCTACTCTATAGCGGCCAACTCTACCGCTGTTAGTGAACTCTCGCCGCTGAAGGAGTCCAGTCCGGTCGCTAGTCCCGATATCTTTGAGGTTATAGGTCATGGTGCCGGTGGTAAGAAGCAGCGTAGGACCACCAAGCGGTCTAGAAAGCCTAGTGAGGTTCCGTCAGTTTGTGACAAGACTCTGGAAGAAGAGAATCAGTCGCCCGAACGTCCAGTTAGAGCCGGCCGACGTTTACGATCCAGAGTTGTGTAGTAGAAGCATGCCTTATTTATATTTTGCTTTATATAATCCTTTTTATAGTTCATCCGCCATATTAGTTCACTGTCTGCCTGATAGACATGCTGACCATTTAATTATTACGTTGATGTATGTGTAATATTTTTCATTTGAAATTATTAAAATCTAAAATTTTAAAATATCTGATTCTCATAAGACAATTATGCTTTTGTAAATTAATTTATCACAACAGGTTTTAGGGTTGTAAACTTTTTAAAATTCCATCACTGTTTTCATTTAAACTAACTTTATTATATGAATCTTTATTTTGTATTTAATTGCTCATAAAATTAGTAGTCCTCTTCAATTTTGCCTTATAATTTATACTTTATATTACAGGTCTTGGATTTTTGCTTTAACTTAACTTTGGTGTAAAGAACTAATTTAAAAAATTGGTGACACCTTTTGAAATACAAAATTTAGATTTAAATGGAACGTTTGTAGGCATCTAAATCCATATTTTCTGTATAAGCCACTTATGTCATTCGTCATCGAATTTCTTTTATGTGCTATTATATTCTTACTCAACGATGTACTAATTGTGTAAACTGTTAGTCTTTTTATTTTCGATACTCTTACTGTTCTTTCAAACCTTTGTATATTGCTTCAATTTCAACATGTCTCATCTTTTAGACTATTTGTGTATTCTGCTAGACATTACATTAAAATAATATTATGTAAACCATCAAAAATACTTTCTTATTAATAATTTCACTGTGAACCAGTTATATTTTTTACAAGATAAATTGGACAATTTAAATTACGATCATATACCAACTTTTTTGTGCTAAATATAATAAATAAATAATTTAGAAACTTATGCAGTATAAGCTATCTCAATCATTTTACAATGGGCTAATCCGAGAGTAAAATAATAATATTATTTCCAGAACGGGCATATGTTACGAATTGAGTTTTATTCGGACGAATTGAGTTATTTTAAAAAGAATGTAATTCGTCGGCTCAGCCCTGTGGATTGTGTTCCCCAGTAAATGTTTGAAGAACGCAATTCGTCGCCAAATATATTTGAAAATCCAAATTAATAGTGGTAAAATATTAGTAATAAGCTATATAAATCGAGTTTAACTATAAGCTTTGTAGTAATGAAGTTTGCCTAAATAAGGGTCTTACTATTCGTTGGTCTATATCAATTTGTTTCGGCTCTTCATTTATACATTTCAAGACAGTAGCTAGAAATAAACTAAATATAAATTACAAATTATTTCTTTTGCTCTTTTTACTTAGTAGCTCATATTATTTCACGTTCAGAAAAGCCAATGCAGGGTCAAAAGTTTTTTCAAAAGCCTTGCATGTTTAGTTGTATAATTCAGTTGAGATCTCGATCCATGATGTACTTTTAGCCAGGAAGATTCAATTACTGTAATTATTCTCTTACTTTCATCCCAAATAGCTTTAATTGCATTCACTCAATCATTATACCATAATTTATTGTTCATTCCAATATCATGATTTAATTTTATGAAGCACTGAATTAATTTATTGAACGCAATAAAAAAGTCAAATTCATCAAAATTTCAAATATTTCTCTAAATTAGGTTTTTTACAGGCACTTTCTATCTAAAATGAATGTGTTAATAGTATTGTATTACTTATCATTATGATCATTTAATTTATTAATTAATAAGCAATTATACAAAATATTTCTAGCGATAAAGATGAATTAGTTTTGTTTAAGACTATCTTTGTATATAGTTATTTTTTCCCTTTCGTAGGTATTATACCTATAGAGTGTATTCACAAAAACATTCTAACGTTTTGTGTTTTTTTAATGTAATTTTTTTCTGAGCACTTTATATGACTTCAGTTTAATCCACCAAAAACTATAAATATAAACATCACTTTTATTATATCTACATAAATTTTAATAACGAATACCATTGAAATATATGAGTTTAATTCCGGGCTATGTTATACTATACATATATTTATGTCAATTACCACTTTTTATATTTAGATAGAGTTGTTATAATTAATGAAATATTTATATTTCATGGACTTTATTAATAAATTTGTTTGCGCTAAATTTATTAAATATATTTTTTCTTTGGAAAAGTTTACAAATCGTATTATTTCTTATGATTGGTACGTTTAAATCTAATTATAATTCCAATTAAGATGGATTCCGATTCGATTGATCCATGTATTGGCATTGGGGATGAAGTTAGTGTCATACCGAGGGAAGTCGACCATGTATCATCAGAAATAGAACAATCCTTGGCAAGTAATGAAGAACCTCCAAGCAGTGTTAGAAAGAAAGATTATATTGCAATTGGTATATTATTTACAATAAATTTATTAAACTACATGGACCGTTTTACAATAGCAGGTATTTGTATATATTTTTGAAGTTGATGTTACTTTCTACATATAATAGTATGAATAAAATTATTAATATGCAAAGTAAAATACAGTTTCAATAAAAATAAATTATTAATATTCTTCAAAAATTAAAGTAAAATAGAATATATACATACATATATGTTATGTTATATTATATTATATATATATATTTAAAACTTATAGAAATAAAATAACATTATTATAAAACAATATTATAATTAAAACTATAAATATTATACTACTATTATTTCAAATTTATATCATCTTCTAACTATTTCTGCTCTAAAAATCTATTAAAAATATTGTTAAAAAATAATATTGCTTAAAGTTTTGTTATATAATTTATAAAAAAATAAAATAAAAGATATCCTATTTCTTTAAAAATAAAGTTAGGCATTATATAGCCAAGTTCTTGACAATAATTATCATTAAAAAATCCTTATAATTATGTAAGCAGTCCATTAAAAGCCAGTTTGTAATAATATTATAGTGTAACTTATTAATAAATATTTCATATATAATTTTATTATTATTATGAATTACTTTATATAAAAATATTGCATATGAATATATATATATAATATATTTTCTCTTTTTTATAAAACTATAGTTATTAAATCAATGTGCTAAATTGTTTTAATTTTAAAGTCTTATAACTTAATCATTATAATAAAAATGGTTTTAATAATGAAAATTATATAATATTTGAAAATGTATAATTTTTATCAGTGAAACCATATAATATATAATTATAAATATATCATTTAAATACTAAAGCAAATCAATGAATTTTTGTTACTTGCTTATAATTTAAATATATTTTTTATAATCAATGTATAATTACTCTATAGTATTCTTGATAACTGTCTTTTACTAACAATATTTTACACTTTCTTTGCAGGCTTCATAACATTTTTATAGTCAAAAGTTGACTCATATATCACTTGATTCTATTTTTAATATAGGTAGACTTTAATTAGCACCTTTGTAATTCTAAATTACATTATATGTAAGTCAATTATCATATAAGGTTGGTTTATATACCCAAATAATTTTAATTGACCCTACAAAAATAAATGTACATTAAAAATAAAACTACTGTTTTAATTCTAAAATAAAGGATTTTACCTAGAAAAGATTTATGGACTTACCAAGAATGTACTTCTTTAAAACTCAGTATAACAGGCCTAGAATTTCATTATTGGAATTAATTGCAAGCAAGAATTTTGGGATCATTTGGGTTGCCTTAGATGAATATTAAATGCCTTCAATCTAAGAATATTATACCTTTATTCTCATATTGTTCTATGGAGATGAGTAAGTCTATTGAAATAGACCAATTTTTAACCTATTTTATTAGTAATTATGATTTAGTATATTTTAATAACTATATTCTAATTGGAAAATTTTTGCTTTTTGCAGGACTTGAAATTTGATGGTATTACTGGCCAATCAGTATTTGTGATTTATAATTACCAGCCTCATACTTTTGGGATCATTTGGATTGCTTATTTAGATAAATATTGGGTTAGATTACCCAAATATGCCATGTTTTTTGGGCCCACACTTTTTGATTACAAGCATAGGCCAGAAGTGGGTAGGTAGTGGTTTTCAGTATAATTTTAAGTTTTTTATATTTTACCAGTCTGCTGGATGCATATTAAATTCCTTCAGATGAAAACTAGCTGATGGTTCACCATAGTCAGTTAGATATTTCTACATTTCTGTAATTTTTTCACATTGATTTCAAGCCTTGATTCTGAAATTAAATATGATAAACAAGAGAAAAATATGAAATGAGATATATATAATATGTAATAATTAAATTATTTGATTTATTGACAGCAACCCCATAGTTGGACAGCTGAAGCAAATAGTGTGCACATTTCAAGGCTCTTTGTTTAATTCATAAATTGTCTATGTATGGCATTCACAGGATTATTGATTTTTGGAGCAAAAGTATTTATCTGCTACTGAATTAAAAGGTTGTATAATTGTGTCAGTTAGGTATGTACAAGAATTTTATAGCATATACAAACATACTGGAAAAATATGTTAAAGACACTCAGAATCAAATTATAAATGTTTATTTTTTGAATTCTACCTTTATATTTTTTATATGATAGTCTGACACCACACACTTTGCCATATTAGAATGTTATTTTGCATCATAATCCTTTATTAAATTAACATAAGTTTCTCACACATTATATAAGATAGTCAAAATTACACTGTATTCTGAATGAGATGAAATTCTGAATTGTTATTATATGTTTAACATAATTTTAAACTTTTTATAGTTATGTACTTCAAGCATAAAATAAAAACCAAAAATTGTATGAATAACAATATGATGGGGAAAAATACTGAATACTTTCTACAATTTTTTGTATATATAAAGGTGAATATAATACCAGCAAATTGGTGTCTGTTTGATACTAATAATAAAATTCCTTTGTGCAAAGTTGGCTTGATGAATAACAATACATAGAATTCATTTTGATTCCTAATTTTTAGATCAATTAATAAATTTCAAGTGGTTATTCTATTAAGAAAACTTATATTAAAATGCAATTGGGATCTTGACACAATTTGTAAAAAGAAAATTATAGGCCTCTCACAACAGTTGTTGCACTAACTGTAATATTGATTTTATTATTTGTAATAAGGTTTATTTGTTTGTAAACTGTCTATATGTTCATATTTCCAAACATGGGACAACATGTTTATAATAAATTTTCTTTATTAAAATTCTTATAAATAGTTATAAATTGTTATTCAATAGAATTTATTTTTTAAATTTCTTTACATTTTTCATAACTGTTATTTAGATTTAATCAACCAATTTTATTTTGCATCACATAATCATCATAATATTACCTACTCATATTTTTGTTTTTGACAGAAAATGTGTTTTTTACTGTCACTATTAATCTAAGATATTAAAATTTGTGTGAAAAACTATACACAGCTATTTAAAAGTGAGAAAGGCTAATTTTTCTAACATGACATTATTGCAATCATGTAATCACAATTATTGACTCATTTATGTTATTTAATCAAATTCATATTTTTTCTACAATCATTATGTTGTAAATAGAGAATTTTATTGATGTTCAAACCTTACTATTTTAAAGATGTGAAACCATTAAATTTTTTAATTTGGTCTATTTTATTTGGTCATTACTTGCTATGCTACAGGTATTTTCTAACTTTTAATTGATTGATTTAGACTCATTTAGTTTATTTTACTTTTGAATATATTTGTTATTGTTATTTATATATAAATGTGCAAACACATATTTAAGTGATATTTGGAGAATAAATAATACTGAATATTTATCAAAACTACAATTTCTACATAAATGTGAGTATGCTATTGTGACTTTTTAATTAAATTATATATTTTTAAAAGATTTTAAATAAGAACATTCAAAGAAGTTAATTAAATTAGGAATTACAAATAGTTTAGTAACACCTATCATTTAAATACTGTCTGTTCCAGGTGATTTGGATCTAATTATTAATTTTCAGACTCTGGTATCTGTGTAAATATATTTCTAATATTTTGCACTAAAGGAGCATTAATAGCCAATGATTTAAAAAGAAATTTAGCCATGTTTTAAAAATCATTTTATTTTGCTAATCAATCTGTTCAGTTGCACTTGAAAAGACATATTTGAAATGAGTTTTTTTATTATAGTTATTATTACATTCTAGTTTTATGAAATTTGTATTTCTATATATTGTTATTTTGTTTTTAATATTTATAATTAAATATTAAACATTACAATATATATTTTGTAATTTTAGGTATTCTCGATGACATCAAGAGTTTCTATAGCTTGGATGATTCCTCTGTTGGACTTTTACAGACCTCTTTTATCATATC
This sequence comes from Vannuccia rotundouncinata, assembly GCA_034780395.1. Classification (NCBI taxonomy): domain Eukaryota; kingdom Metazoa; phylum Platyhelminthes; order Proseriata; family Coelogynoporidae; genus Vannuccia; species Vannuccia rotundouncinata. The sequence continues at coordinate 11,626 of JAUZNC010007929.1, read as the reverse complement.
CTATATGTCTCTCAGTCCGGTATTTGGTTACCTTGGGGATCGATATAACCGGAAGTATATGATAATTGGAGGGATATTTGTATGGTCATTGGTCACCCTTTCGAGTTCTTTCATACCAAGAGATGTAAGTATTGACTAATTACTTTTTAATTAGTATTTAATTATTGAACTCGTGAAAATATCAAATTCTGAATTTATTGTAACTCATGGTGGTTCACAGTTGACATACGACTGTCATTGAGCAAGCTTTAAAATAGTGATATTCGGTAGACTAAATATGAGATTAGAAAATGGATTAGTATATCGTTTGCAAGTGTGAATTATCTATCTCGTATTACTAATGTATTTTGGATTATGACATCATAATCAATTATAATTAGTCATCAAATTATACCTAACAGATTTTGTTGTATTTAACAATTTTTTTATTTTAGATAGTAAATTTAAGTTTTAATATTTATTTATGTTTTTGTGAGTTTTAATCTATTGTTATTCTGTGCTATACTGTAATTCTGTATTAATCTTGCCTTATTTCAAATGTTTATATAATGTTCGCCTAATGTGAGTATATATTTAACTGGTAAATCTCTATCGACTTTTCCAGTTAGATTTACAATTGGTTTTGATATCACTCACAAATACCTTTTTATTAGAATATTTTGTTAATGAAATAATTAATATAAGTCTTTTCCTAAAAGATATGCGATGTTAATTATTTTTAAAATTTATAATTTTATATATTATATCAAAAAATATTAATACTAATAAACATTTAACAAAATTTAAACAGCTTTATATTAAAGGACAATAAAGATTGAAATTTTTAACATATGTCAATTAGTTGAAATAAATACATCTAAAATTAGTTAAATTAAAATTAATTAATCGCTTGTATGAAAAGTTTCGGATTTATGATAAAGTTTTCAACCTATTATATGCTTCAAATTAATTTCTATTCATTTTTTTTCAGTACTTCTATGCTTTCTTAGTGATGCGATCTTTGGTTGGTATCGGTGAAGCGAGCTATTCTACCGTTGCTCCAACAATAATTGCAGACTTGTTTTCCGGTGACCAACGAACCAAAGTATTGTCAATATTTTACTTTGCTATCCCAGTTGGAAGGTATAAAAGCCAAATTTTACTAAATTAACGCCAACATATCTTTTTCATTAATAACCTAAATTGCAATTTCAGCGGGTTTGGCTACATCATGGGAACCAACCTCGCCAAGTGGTTTAACGACTGGCAGTGGGCTCTGAGGTTCACCCCAATCCTAGGTGGTGTCTGTCTTATTCTCCTTATTTTTCTGGTACGTGATCCAGTTCGGGGCAGGGCCGAAGGAGGCACCCATCTGCACACAACCAGCTGGCTTGTCGACATTCGACAACTCCTGCGCAATCGTAGTTTTGTCCTCATCTCTCTCGGTTTCACGGCAGTCTCCTTCGTCACGGGCGCTCTGTCATGGTGGGCCGTTATCTTTATTAATATTTCAATCGATAATCGTTACAATGATTCCGAAGCACACAAATCATTTCCGTAAGTAATTATTTCTCATTCTCCTTTGGTGGTTCTATTTACTTGTTTTGTTTGATTTTGAAATTAATCTTGATATGATGAGTAATTATTGATCAACAGATTTGAATATTACAAACGCCTAACAAATTAAACATTGTGTGGTCCAGAAGTAACCATCCAACCGGTACACATACGATTTGAGATATTTTTGTCTATAGTTTCCTGAATTTCTAAATGATTTTCTATGAATTTGTAAATATTTATCAATAGATTTAGGAGTATTTTTAATGGATATGTATAATGTGGACGGTACTTCTGGCCCAATCTGTATACTTATCTCTTGAACAAGTAAATTATGTTAATCTTGAAATAAATTATTTTGATAAACATAGATACAATTTGTTTGTGAATTTTTTAAACTACATGTACATGTTTTTATCCCCCTTACCTACTACAGAGTAGCCATTCTTTTCGGTGTTATCACCTGCGTGGCTGGATTGATTGGTGTTCTCGTCGGTTCAGAAACTTCGCGTCGACTAAGAACTTACACCGTTAAAGCGGAGTGCTATGTCTGCGCATTTGGAATGATTATGTCCGCACCTTTTCTCTACGGGGCTCTTATAGCATCGCGGTCTTACTTCTACCTGACGTTTGTAAGTATCACTACACTCCTATAATCGTTTACCTAAATTTTTAGCGAACCTTTGCAAATCCATGAACCGATAAGCTCCACCATTCACAACTTTGTTTTTTAGAAAACAAGACAGTTATGTATCAATGTGATTATTGGTCATTTCAATTTGTTTATTAAACTCAGAAAGACACATCCAGCAGACATTTTGATTGAAATATTTGCTAACGCTAAATGATTATGTCAAAGTAATACAATTCATGATGTTTCACAATTGTCGGGGAGGAACAGTCCCTCACAGATCATGCTTAAAAGGTTCAATTAAAATGTTTTAGCTCAGAATTTCTCCTCATCCAATCTGCTCGGCTAAATGAGGAGGAGCTCCATCCTTGTCACCGTTCTTTAAAAAGGTATGTATATTCCTGCCCATTCCATAACACCAGGACTGTTCACAGATTTTTCGAAGGGGATTCAAATAAGATTTATTACAAACTTAACGTTGACATCATCTGGGAATAAGCATTCAAAGTCTTCTCAGAATTGAAGTCTTCAGTCAGGATCGTCTTCATTTAAAGCCTGCACGAGTCAGGGACGCCATTCTTTCAACCCAAGGCTTTTGATTATGTTTTGGATGCTTGTTCGTCTGATGTGCAGCTGAATTATACGGCTCTTGATTTACATTTTATTGCACCACTTGACGAGTTAATGCGATATTCACTGCTCGTGTCGTTCGAGAACTGACCCCCTCTTTTCGAATTGCTTCATAATATCCCGAACCTAAGAAATCATTACATACGGAATTAATATTGTCTGTGCTGAATGAACAGAATCAATTCAATCTCGTAAATTTAAGACGTGGAGCATGGTGCTGAGCAGTTGTGTACAGTACATCATCCCGTTACAGATGTAACTGTTTCACAAATTTTAGTTTTTGTTAAATAGAAATGTGTCAATGATTTCATTGATTGGGGTGTTTTCCATAGTATATTTTTAATATATCCATAATAAAAAAATTCGCAGAGATGAGTATAATTTTGAGAATAGGATAACCATTGACCGCATGTATCAACATTTTGTGGTGACTGTGTTATTCTAAAAGTAGCTTTGTAACTTTTTTCGTCGCAAACGTTACGACGCCCGTCGGGATTTTATAATCTAAACGGAGATTGTATTCAAAATATGTGTGAATATTTTCATAATTATATTATACCAGGATTGTGTGATCTTTTGAAGAAGGGAGTCACTAATTTGAAGAATGTTATTATTCTGACTTAATAATCATCAAAGCATTTTTACATATTTAATATTGTTATCATTTGTATATATTATATTATAATAAAATAAAGTATTTAATATTAACTTTAGTTCATTTATTACTTTAAATGAAAGATTCTATAATCAAAATCTGTCCAATATATTTAGTAACGGAGTTATTTTATAGAGGGTTTGTAATTTATCAATACCTTATACAATATGATCTTTGATATTGATTTCATACTTTTATTAATATTATATCGTTATTCACGGTTATAGCTTGAAATAGGATTGCATTTTTGCAAATGTTTACATTATTATATTTGTTATTAGATACCGCTATTTTGTATTATAAATGAGATATTGATTGCATATATACAATTTTTATTTAATGGTTATTAGTTAGTTATTAACCCCCTGTTATCTAACATGACATGCGTATTATCTTATGATAATCACCTACAAAAGGCCATGACGCATCAAACCCTTGAGTTTTATCCGGATAATTGAATCTATTTTAACTTATTGTGCTTATGATTCCAATGTCTATAGCTTATCACTGCTGTGTTTGGTTCTGTATAATTCCCCCAGTATTTAATGAAATCAATGATTAGATTAAATTGTAAAATCGAATTTGCACATTTTATTCAGTTAGATTTTGTTTTGGATTTGAAGGCCTTGTAACATAAATTTCTATAGTAGAAAATATTTTCTTGTACTTTATAATGTATACCAATTGAAATCTTCCCAATTGTTCACAATTTGTATCGTATAGGTTGTTTTGTAACTGTGACGTCGTATATGCTTGTATATTGAATTAAAGATGAAGAAAGAGAGAGAAAAAGATTTTTATTCCAGAATGACAATTAAGCATTATTGGTTACACAGAGTAGGAGAACTCTTTTAGGAATCATTCTTTTACAATTTGGTGTATAATGTGTGCATTTTAACAACCATTAATCCTTCTATCAATAATATAATTAACTTTGTTTATGCAGCATATCAGATCCGACATGCTTTATATCGAAGTATGTCATTTTCTGTGATAAACATGGTGCTATATAATCACTGTAATATAGCCATTCTGCATAGATGGAGTTAATATTTATCTTGTTAGTGTGGCTATTTATAATATATACCAGTCATGAAAAGTTATGTCATTTAGGACGCAAACCTGCCTTTCTCAACGATTTCAGTATTCGCAATCAGATTGTGATTTGATTCTAATATAGACCGCATTGTTAATATAATTATCTTGATGAAGGATCCATCTGGTATGATCAGAATAGGAATTGCATTTTGAATTGATAATTTTTTAAAGGAATACACCAATAAAAAAGAGATGATAATGTATTAATTATACTAACTATACGACTATAAAGAATGGTGGTAGCATAATGTATTGCAATACAAGAAGAAATTAAATCAAAAAGTAGATTTAAATGTATGAAGTAGTTGTACAGTTATATATCTGTATAAGTTGTATCTTTACTTGACGCATTAAAATATTTGTGTTGCAACAAATTTTAGTCAACTCCTTTTTTGTATATTTTAAGAGAGCTTTTTTATATAAATAATACAATTTTTCATAATTTATCTATGTCAAATTAATAGTATTCTACGAGTCTGAGGTTTCATAAAGTATATTATATTTCACGTGTATTCTGATATTGCCATTATTCATTGTCTGTCGTGTTCATTGTTACAATTCATTCTATCAGATTTTTGGTTCTTTTTTCTATTTTGAAGTATATAGCTAGTGTAAAATGTAAATTATTTTCTCAAATATATCCTCTCATTCACAAAAGAATTGAATTCTGACAATTGTGTATGATTTAATGTTTAGAGTACTTTTTTTAAAAAATCTCGTAGAAATCTCTGAGATAATGCTACATTTCTCGATTTCATTATACAACAATTTCACAACTTACCCAATAGTTCAAAATATGCACTATATTTGTTTTGGCTGAATTTAACTGTGTTTTTCATATTTCATCAAATTCTATCTTATTTTTCAGGTATTAATATTTATCGGTGAAACATTTTTGTGCTTGAATTGGTCCGTGGTATCCGATATGACGCTGGTAAGTGTTTATTTATTTGAGTTCTAAAATTGTTTAAAAAAATTGAAAATCTGGATATTATAACACCGTCGTTAAAAGGTACTAGTCCGGGATCCCAGAGGGTTTTAATCAAAATGTTTGGTGCAAAATGTTTCATACTTTTATCAAGTAATATGAGATGATCAAATATCTAGATCTTAAGTTGCAGAAATTTTACACTATTTCTTATGACCATTTTAATGTTTTTTCATATTAAAGAAAAAGAGAAATTTCTATGGTTTTTACCTAATTTTCATGAAAATGCACTTTTAAAAAAAATAAAGATGTTATTCACACTTTTGAATTAATTGATGCATATCATTTTGTCAACTAAATATTTTCTACATATTACATGCAAAATTACATTGAAAAGTCATGCTAATCATTTTCCAGAAACCTATTACTATTAGTAATAAAGCTTATTTAGGCATATTTTAGCTTAAGAATCAATATTCAAATGTTTCTAGAAAATAATTAGTTTGACATATCCATATAATTTTGCTTGAAATATGGTGAAAACAATTAGATAAACAAAAGGATGTACATCAATTTATTCAAAAGGGTGAATTACATCATTATTTTTTTTAATGTGCATTTTCATAAAAGATGGGTGATCATAATGATCATAAAAAATATTGTACAATTTCTACAACTTAAGACTTACATATTTGATCATCCCATGGATCATATTACTTGATGAAAGTACCTTTTCCACCAAACCTTTTGGGATCCCGGACTATGTGAATATGTATCATTCAAATAAAACGTATTTTATTGGGAGTCTACATTTACTTATAATAATAATATTTCTAATTAGTCTACTTATTGTGGCAATAGTAATTGTTTGGTTGTATTTATTGGCTTTTATAATCAATGCATAATTTATTTAGTTTTAAACATTGTTTGTTCTTCACAAATATTTGTGATGGATTTCAGTCGGTAATCTTGCCCACTCGTCGGTCCACCGCTTCCGCTCTGCAGATGGTCATTTCACACTCCCTAGGAGACGCGGGAAGTCCCTACATCATAGGAATGGTAATGTTATCCTCTAACCTTGAAAAACCAATTACTACATTTCAAAAACCGTCGCATATTCTGGGTATTAAACATCGCTGTGATGACGATTAAAATGATATCCAAAGCGATTTTGTTCGCAAGGAAGCAATATTATTATGGTTTTATATGTTAATTTATTAAAACTCTAAATTTTATTCTATTTTCGCTTAATTTGCAATGTAGGATTACGTTATATTCCATCGTCAGTAGACGTTTTCATTGATACATTTAAATATTGTTTATTCAAGATTAATTTTTGTGTGGCTTAACATTTGGTATGGGTGATGTTAAAATGTATTGTTCGTAGCTATAGTGTATTGAAAAGTATCTCTATGTTTATACTAGTCTATAAATATGATCCTATCATTTTGCTTTAACTCAAATTAAATTCATCATCATCGATTTTATAAAAAATTTCCACTTTATAAATCATGTATATCGTTTTTCTTTGTTAGAATATTATAACTTTTCCATTTTTATCTAATATGACGGATTTGGCAGAAATGGCACAAAAATGTAGAGAATAAAATACAAAATTAACCTCTACTATAATACTTACAATGCAATATAAGCAAATTAGGTGTTTTGCTCTGTTTAATTTTTTTCATAGATTGTGTTGTGTATATTTTATAGATATCGGATTCCCTCAAAGACAATAGACTGCCAGGAATGGCTACCTTATTTATCAGTCGTCAATGGGCGCTTCTAATAAATCCGTTTGTCTGCATTCTTGGAGGTGGTTTCTTTCTATTAACTTCACTATTCTTTGGGCACGACAAAGCGAAAGTCCATCACACTGTTCACGGTAATTTCAACCAATAAATTTGTAGGGGTTCACTAAATTGCATAACGTAGCAGTTGGATTTTTTGCTTTTAAATATTTACATACTATTTGCCACAAAAAGTGATTTTAATTCAAAATATCTATTAATTTTTAATTAAAAGGTAAATATGCACAAATTTTGCGATATTAACTGATGACATTTATTGTATAAACTACTATTTGCATATTATGATTGACAACTTCTTGAAATATAACTTTTTATTTTACTTTTATAGATCTATTTTTGTCAACCATTTTAAACAAATTCTAATTGTACCATGCAATTTATGACAATTTATGTAACTTTCTACTTGTAACATCAGTAGTAGTACAATCTGTAAAAAGTTTAATAATTGATTTTGCAAACTAAATGGGTAATAATTTTTTTTTTTTACCAGTTGTAGTAACTTCTTTTCAGAATCCCGAGAACATTTTCATACAATTGGAAGCTCTTATGAACCAACTAATGAAGATAATTCTCTGAGTTCGTCTGGAGCACCTGCCATTGCATAAGATAATCCATATTTTATAAAATAAGGTTATCACCAGATTATATCGTGTTAACTACTTTTTAAACAACAAATCAGAACTACTAGGTATTCAGATAGGTATTGTGTTATTATCCTTGATGACACACTTTGGCCTAATTTCAATCGAATTTTAACTTATGTAGTGTACAGTGGTCATATTTCATTTTATAAAAAATGCAAATACAATATATCACTTAATCGAGTTATATTACATTTTATTATGATGTTTTGTATAGTAATTATGAATTTGGTTGTCATTTTCTTCATTGTCCCATAATTATTTTGTCAAAAATTATGTACATATGATTTTTATTTTTAAATTTGTCATATCACTGTTTAAATAAGATATTTTATATGATTTGAATTGATATGCCAAATAAATCACATGAAAATCCATTTGAAAAAATTAATTTACGTCATAATTTACGCTAATATTTTAGATATGTGGGTTTATAAAAATGTAAAGATTATATAAGTTTTACAGTTTCATGTTTTTATTTCTAGTCAGAATTTAATGAAGTCCCATCGTTGAGAAAAAGAATTTGTTTATGTACCCACATAGCTACATATAACTAGAAGTGATTGTTTGTTGAAAAACGTTGTACTGGAAACTGAATTCAAAACTTAAAAGTATTTTGCAGTCGGTCTTGCATCTTATTTTTTTAAAGACTTCTAACAAATGCTTTATTCCTTAAGTGATACCTTTCAAGTCATTTTGTATTGATTGCTATTTATTACGTTAAATATATTTTGTTCAAATAATATTAATGTTTTTAAAAAAAATTGAAATCTGTTTGTAAACAATTGGTATAGTTAAAAAAATTACCTGTTTTTAACTTAGGAAAACGAATTGACTTTTTGATTATATGGACATTTTAAAGTGTAACTGTGGGAGGGATTTTGTTCTTTTTAACATGATTACATCGGCTTGTCACGAATTGGATATATATATTTTGATGATTTTTTCGTCGTTTTAAAGCGGAAATTTTCAGCATTCCAAGAATTTATAGATAATAGAATTTTCAAGAAAAAATAATCCAATATAACGTTGGAATATCATTTTGTGTAAAAATATTGATTTTCAATTAAAAATTGGTTGCTATATTCAATATCCACTTCCTATAGCAACCAATAAAACAATTAATACCACCATTAAATCCGTCATCGTCACTTTAGTTGGGTTAGACACTAAAATTATAATGTTTGGACAAACGATGATATATTTACATACAAAATTTAAGAAAAATGCGTAGCGTGTGTGAGAGATTACCATGGCAACCAATTTCGATATGAAAATCGATATAATCCTTTTTTGAATAAATAATTCATAAAAATATTTTTAAATAATCAACCTCGCAATACAAATAATATGTAATCCACAGTAAAAATTTTTCTGAATTTATCTGAATGTAATAATATAGAAATTAGGATAAAAATTCAATTTCATCTAATATCTTAGTATGTTAAAAGACAATTATGTTACAACTAATATACGTGCAAGTACTATTAATCACCGAAGAAGAAAGTGCAAGAAAACATGAATCTATATACATGATTAGAATTCAATGAAATAAAAAAAATAATATGAAATATCTTTAATGTTTTTTAAAAATACCCCCCCCCCCCTAGGTACGGCCCTAGAATATATGTATTATTGTCTAAAGTACACTGTGAACAGAATCCGGGACGATTCCATCAAAGGTCAGTTATTTCAATATTTTTCCCTCATCTATATGCAGTAAGTAGAATTCTTCATTCGATGTATACGTCCACTACAATTTAGAACATCAATATATCGTACAAATTAGAAGACTGAATGTTACAAATGACTGTGTACACATCATTTTCACCATGTGAACAAAAATCATCGCTTTGCTTCAGACGTGCTTGTAACACTTGCATGACTGGTTCAACACCAATATAGACTAAAACTTAATCCAGCAGATATATAAGACAGCGGTCTTCATCTCCGAACCTCGTCAGCGGTTCTCTCTATAGATTTTACTTCTCTAGATTTTGTGCTGAGAAGGGATCCACCATCTCATCGTCTGTGCGTATTTTGAAAATTATTTTTGACAGTTTTTGTTTTATGTACACATTTCTAATATCTGTAAAAGATTTTTTTCTTTTCTTGCGTAATCTATATCGTATCCAAATTAATTTATAATTTCTACATTCAGTAATGAACATTTCATTAATAATAAGCTTGGTGATATTCCACTTTTTTAAACACATATTTTCGTAAAACACTATATTTTGTATTCACTACATATAGGTCAACACGATAAAAATTTCGTTTTTAAATCCAGTTTTATTTTTTAAAATTTTTAATTTAAAATTATTGTATGATACAGAGATGTTTCTATGGTTATGTAAGTAATTACTTCCTTTGTAAGTACTGATGTTGTTTCTTTATTACCTCATCAACTTAGAGAACAAAGAAGACAAATGACGTGGGAGAACATGAGACTAATGTATGACTGAATGGATATATACTGTTAAATTAATATGTCAGAAAACATATTAATTTGATTTTGTTTAAATAAAAGTTATATTAATATTTTCGCCTTATTTTAATTTTCTTCAATAATATTTGTAACAAGTAATTCTTTTCATAGTGTAAAATAGTTGCTACAAGCCTATTTTAGTAATATATATATTTTATTACACATTATAGTAATCTAATTATTTTTAATGTTTGATTCATTTCTGTGTCGAGAATCTCGACATTTTCGAAATATCGTAGGTGTCGAGAATGATTTTCGAAAATAAACTAAAAAAAATGTTCTGTCTACGATAGGTATAGATAGGTTGTTTATAAATTATGAAGTTAAAATTAGACATCATGGTTTTAGAGCAAGAGAAACGTTGTTGCATCCAGTTGGCAAATTCATATGGTTCACAAACCAAATATTAACAGTTGGTGAATAATATTTTTGTATCCAACTGTTCATTAAGTGCTGTCCATAAAATATGTGATGCTAATTTTTAGCTTTTTAAACCCCACCTCCACCCCTTGTAATGCTTTGGGACAATTTTGCATACCCCCCTAAATAAATATGTGATGCTGGTCAACCCCCCCCCCCTATGTGTATGAGTGTATAAAGATAATGGTAACCAATTAGAAATAGATAAATTTTATGATGCTAACCCAGTGACTTCATTCACAGCTGCCTGCCAGGGCAGATGTGATTTCAAGCATACAAACTATTGTAAAAATACATAGAGTGTTCACTCTCGCTATTTTTTTTCAGTGTCACATGATGCTGCACTAACTACCCCCCCTCCATGACGATCTGTGACATTTTCAGAACCCCCCTACTCCCCTCTCAAGCATCACATATTTTATGGACTGCCTCTTAATAAATAATGGGTAGTCATACAACTAAATTTGTCTTATTTTCTGTATATAAAAAAAAATGCTGTTTGAGAATTCATGAACCATACAATAATGCATGTATCATTGGAGAATTTTGTTTCTATATAATCAATTATGGTATTATTTTCATAATATTCTAGCTACACTTATTAATTATTAAAAGGACTTATAATCAGGCATGGTTTTTTTCCGTATTTTTTGAGGTTAGATGGATTGTTTTTCAGAATCATCCAAAACTGTAATAAAATTCAATGTCATGAGGGGTGAGGGTTATCAACATTAAAAGTTTGTGAAAATATCTTTTAAATGATATATAATATAAATTTATAGCTTGTA
>JAUZNC010007918.1:9060-28697 GCA_034780395.1 Vannuccia rotundouncinata | reverse complement strand
GTGCGATAAACAGACACATAATGACAGGCGCACAGGCAATGTTACAAGTAGCAGTGCGATAAACAGACACATAATGACAGGCGCACAGGCAATGTTACAAGTAGCAGTGCGATAAACAGACACATAATGAAAGGCGCATAGGCAATGTTACAAGTAGCAGTGCGATAGACAGACACATAATGACAGGCGCACAGGCAATGTTACAAGTAGCAGTGCGATAGACAGACACACAATGACAGGCGCACAGGCAATGTTACAAGTAGCAGTGCGATAGACAGACACACAGTGAAGTTGACAATAACTTCAGTCTATACAAAAATTAAAGTGAATTGCAATTTTAAAAGAACACCAATAAAAAGCCGAAATAGACGGTTGATTATGAAAAATGTTTGCAACCGACGATAATATATTGGAAACAACAATTTCAGTTTGTTCAGGAAGACATTTATAATTTTACGAAGATAATAAACCGTTGAAATTAACTGAAAATCTTTCGATAAATACAAGTATGATCTCCATTAGCACATCCAAAAGGGCATTTTAAACTTCGAGCAAAGTTTTCTGAATTACTGTAGGAGCGTTGAACTTTTTCTGACAGATAATCTCTTCTTTTGGTGTATTGTGTATCAACCTTTTCAATGACTTCATTGATTCGATCTGTGAATACAGATTCGTGACCATAATCGATTGTAAATAAGTCTGTCATAGCATTTGAAACTCTTACTGCTTCATCCATCAGTTCAAATGCTTCTTGATTATTTACAACCGACAGTTTTCATTTATTTCTGACATAGTTGAGTTTGTTGCTGTGGCAATTGACTTAATTTTCGTTATTTTGAATTCAATTTCATATTTCAATTTTTTCATTTCTCCAAAAGTCTCAATTCTAAAAGAACTGTTTTTTGGAATAGTGACAATATCATCAATACTGTTTTCAGGGAGATGAAATCCATCTCTGCAACAAGGACAACTCCGATGAGGAAAGGGAGCGTGAATACAGTCATCTCTAAACAACCAGCAGTGTTGAGAATTTGGATAGCGGTAGGAAAATAACATAACCAAACATTTGCGGCAAATAATGTGTCCTTTCTTACACGCAAGAATACAAAGATCTCCGGTAATGATATAAACTTCTTTACGACAATTTTGACACTCGAAAGAAGTAAAGTTACCCATTTTGATAAAATAATATTATAACCAATTCCAGCAACTTATTTTGATGGTAATGTCTAACAGGAATGTCTAACAGGAATAAATATTGCAATTTACTTGTTTTCATTGGCTAACTAGCTCTTATCCAATTAGAAATTTTCTGAAACAATTTTCAACAATGTTAATATTTTACACGATTTAATGAAGCTATGGGGAGATCGGGGCTATTTGTTACAGTAGCGAGTATTTCTAATTGAGATGATAATTCATTAAGATATTGGCTCCACAATGGAAATTCAGATAATTCATTGTTGTACAGTTTCGGAATATTAGTAATTAGCCTTCTTTGTGTTTTCATATCCTGAATTAAAAGTATACTTTGTGTTTATAGCTTTCAAGGATGGCTGGACCGTACGTATTAGCAAACCGTTGTTGCTACACAGCGGTATTAGGCGGCTCATTAAGAAGGGAAATAAAATTCATCAGTATATCGGCATTTATAGTTATTCTAATACAACTGTGCCATTCTTTCTCTCAAATTATTACATTATTTCTGCATTCTCATGATTTTGATATATTACCTATTTAGAAAATATGATTAAATATTATTTCACAAAGTTATGGAATTTAATTAATATAAAAAATTCACCATTAATGCTCGTATTATATATTTTTATAAAATTTATTTTAAACGAATTATACATTTTAATTAATAAAGCAATTTTTAATATTATTTCATATAATTTTATTAGTTTAAGTATATGTCATACATTAAAACTAAGTATATATTTAAAAAATCTTCGATTCGATGTTCAACAATTTTGTCAATTTGTGACGAAATTCTTCATGCGATTCTCTAAAAAATTTAATTTTAATCACTGCATTTTTATGAATACTACTTCTTCAGTATAAGTAATCGTTTAATGCAACACATTATAATTAAATTTGATCTAATTATTTAAAATAATATGTCCCAACCTCTTCTGCAAACAATGGTGACCTATTTATTTTAATTATTTAAATTTACGTTTATTAAAATCTAAAAAGAGGAACGCTAAACATCTTTTTTTATAACTATCAATAATTTAACTGTCTTAAGTATTTGTATTAGGTATTTAAGAATATGCTTCCCATAACGAAAACTATTTTAACATATATGTATTGTAAAATAATAAAACGGATTATATTAATTATGAATTAAACGTACGCTTAATAATAATAAAGAAATATTTTTCAGCGTTCATCAGAGTTCCACAGTGATTTTGAATTTTAGGAGCAATTAATGCTTACATTAAAGATTTTAAATGAAACCAAATGACGAATTATTGATTAAATATATAGTTCAGATTTTTTCTATTTAACATGTTTTAATTATATATTTTTTCACAAATGTAAAATATCGAATACAGATGATTATATTCTAAACGTTTTAATGTTTTAATTTATAATAAAATCATTCTAAGAATTAAAATCATCTATTTGTAGGAGTGTATTGTTTATTATATTAGTATAAGCTATCCGTGTGTAAAATAAAGTTTATATAAATGAAGTATAAGATTATTGATAATTTTCTGTATTAAAACACCGATTGCTTTTAAATTAACAACTACATAGGCCTTATACGTAAGAAAACTAATATTTTTACTAGAGCAATAAACTATATTACAGCAAATAGATTACATGAAATGTAATATGCCAGGATATCTGTAATCTTATTATGTACAAAATAAATGACTGCAGATATGCATAAAATTCACAAGTTGAATAGATGTATTTCCTATTTTATTTCATAAAAAGTTAAATTTTGGTATTTTGATTCATAGGAATAAGGAGAGTTCAAATATATGAATCAACAAAAATAATGTTAAAACAGGTCCAATACAGTTTTTATCTGTATACTAGTGCGACATTTTCAATAACAATTCTAAATATGTGCACACATAAATTGCTTAGATTCAAATTGGTGTACAAATTCATATTCACTTTCTATGAAATAAATTGTGAATGATGTTATGTACTCTGGCGTGCCAAATAAGCCGGGGGGGGGGGGGGGGGTGTAATAATTGGGAGTACATCAATTTAAAATAAAAAAATTCGGGGGCGGGAGAGTTCATTAATTTCTTTAAAAATAAATAATCGGTTGATTGTAGTAAACTGGGGGAGGGGGGATATGTATGTTGACTTATTCCTTTCATTGATTTGTTAGAAAATTATTTCTAAATTATGGAAATTTATATGGTAAAGTAAAGGAGGAAAAAATTTTGAAATTGAAAAAGTAGCTCATTATTGCCCAGATATATTTATTTCAATTAACAATAATTAGTAAGTAATAAGTGCTTAATTAATGTAAGTATATTGATTAAAAAGTTTAAAAAAACAAATGAATTATTATATAAAATAAATAATCAAGGGGTCCAAATAAACGGGGGGGGGAGGTTGCCTATCTTTGACACTCAATAAATAAAGGTAGGGTGGGGGTACTTTTATTTGGCACGCCAGAGTACAAATATATCTCTATCAATGTAAAGCTGTGAATGTACAGAGTCATAAACCAGAGATTCCACAGACGCAATGAAAAAGGTATTATTCACTAACCAAAAGCTTTCGTCTATATTCGTGACATGCCCAAAATTGAGTGATATATAACACACTCTGGGTCCACTAATTTTTTTTGCTCTTTTGTACATTTCAAACTGACCAATGGTTCAAGCAACATTATGTCATTGTGGACCAAAGTATGTTTTGACATGGCGCATGGTTGAGAAAGCTGGTTCGCTATAACCACGTTTGTGGCTGGACTCAAAAGAAGCAACTTAATTACTTTGACTATACCTCAGAGATTGCTTCTTGCTGAGCTTGTGAAAACTTTTCCAGATGTTCTACAATCTCTGCAATGTACATTAGCTTGGCATCAGAGAATATTATCATTTCATGGTAGTATAATATGATGTATGTATAGCAGCCAAATTGATGCAAAATTATGCAAAACAAAATAAAGTATTAAAAAATGATACCGCGGATAAAATACACTTACATTCTATTTAAAGTAACACACGTTATTTTGATTAGCTGTGGCACAGCTAGATATAAGAGAAATTTCATTATCGATTTGGTGCATCAGATTTGATATAATTTCCAACAAGGGGTAATGATATAATAACTGTTTTAATAGATATCAAAGTTAAGGCCGGCCTGCCTAGCTTCTGTTATCAGTTTTCCGCAGGGCTCTATGCAGCTAAATTAATTATCGATTATTGTCAGACGAATATGATTGGTTGAATTGAGGGGACCGCGGTGTCTGTGTGGCCCCATCCTACATGAAGCGCAGAGGCGGTCCCAGCACTTTTTTCTTGGGGGGAGCCTGAAAACTTTGTAAGAGCCTGCTAAATATAAACTCTAGTTGTGTGTGTTTAATTATTATTTTATAGTTTTTAGTCAAAAGGTGCATGTTTCATTTTTAAAGGGACATCAAGATTAGCCTAGGGGGAGCCCTTACACTATTTACGTTTATTAGGCATTTTCCTCGGTTGCTTCATATCTGACTACGGCCCCGAAACCCGACTAGTAATAGACTTTTCTTGCAATTTTAAAGAGGCCCCATGATTGATTTGAGAAAATCTGGGGGTCAGTTTTGATAAAAAGAATGTATCGATCACATTTTGGAGTATTAAACTTGAATATCTTCAAATTCAAATCACTCCAGTTTCAACCTCGGGCTTTATATCTTATACATAAATAATATTCTTTTTGAAGGACATTTTATTTTAGTTACAGCCATATTTTGAACTGCAATTTTCTTCTTTATCAGAATGAATATTTAAATATTTATAGAATTTAATATTCCAGCAAGCTAATTATTAAATGATTACTTACTTGAATTAGTGAATATATTGTATTTGGCCACATTAGTCAATGATAAATGTTTTGGATCTGTGTTCGATGGAATAATTGAGGATTGTGCAAAATATTTAAATTAAAGATTTTTAAATCGAACCAAATTTTGAATTATTGATTAAATATAATTTAAATTTTTCTATTTGATATTTTATAATTAAAAAACAACTTTGCTGGGAATTTGGTTTTGTACTTTAATGTTTATATAAATATCTCAACTTGACAGACGTTCTATTTTAAGAATTTACATCATCATCATATAATTGATGTCAGCAATATGCAAGCAATCATTTTACTTCAAGTAGCACTTATAAATCTTATTATGTTGCAATTAAGAGTTTTTGTGACAGAGAATAAGGTGAAGGGTGTAAAGAAGAAGACACATTTCACTATGTCAGAACCATTTTCTCATTCTCTTTTGTCTTAAGAACTTCCCTTAACTTCCGAATTAGGTGATCTGGCAACCCGTCGTAGATGGAACAGTTTCAGATTAAAGAACAATTAATTGATTGCAGATGTTTTTCTTTGAAACGATGTAATTAGAATTTTACAGATTCGACTATGAGCGCCATTAAAATTAAGAATGCATTAAAAAGGGGAGATTTTCTGCGTCAAACATTGATACCGTTATTTTGTAAAAGATGATAAACAAGGTATTCGAAGGATCTGGACTAATAGTCAATACATATTTATTTACAAATTATTTTTTTAACAATTTTCTTTGAGAAATAAAAATTATTCTTATATCATTCCAATTAATTAAAAACTTTAAATATCTCCATTTAATATAATTAATTCATGCGAATGTTGTTAAACGAATATATAATTGAATAAGGTTGACCAGTTTTCTTACTGTATGGTTAAACTAAATATATACATCAATTAAGAAATAAAAAGTATCATAATATAATTTAAATGAAAACTCTCCAACCAAAAATTATTAATTTAATTAAAAACTATAGAAGAAATATCTAAATTTAACAACTATAAATGTTATTTGGGGGAAATACTGAACTTAAATTGTGCATATGTATAAATTCTACGTTTTATTTATTTTTGAATTAAATGAATTACTTTTCCGCACAATCGTAAAATATCAAATAATAATAATCCAAACGCAATTAAATTTATAGAAGTGACGATGTGAACTTTACAATTAGAACAATATAAATATATAATAGTAACAGTAATATAATTTGTGTTTTACAATGTTCAACATATGAGCAACTGTTTACATATTTCATGTAATTAAATGTTAGACATAACTTCAGAGAACCATTATGAGACTAAATTTACAAATAAAAGGTTACATTATTTGGTAGAGAAAGGGCGAATTTAACAAAAAATGTATTATTTTCCTGAGAGGATTATAGGAGTAGTTTAAAATGAAGACTATAGTCACAATAATCACAGAAAAATTAGGAGGGCAATATTAATATGAAAAAAGGAAATAATTGTATCAATTTTTTCCGAAAAACCGTCGAAATATACAAGAATGACCTCCAAGAGGGCATCCAAAAGGGCATTCCAATCTTCGAGCAAAGTTTTCTGAATTACTGAAAGAGTTTGCTACTTTTGTAGACAGATAATCAGCTTTTTTGACGAAATTTGTGTCAACGTCTTCAATGACTCCATTGATTACATTTGTGAATACAGATTGGTGACCATAATCGATTCGATATAATTCAGTCAATATAATATTTGAAATTCTGACTGTATGATTCCACAATTCAATTGCTCCTTGATTATCTAAAGAATCACGAAGAATAATTTGTGTACGTTCATCAACATCATAGAAAATTACATCTATAATTTTAGATATGTCAAGATGATTGCTCGAAAACATGTAAAAACTTGCTTGACTTGACGCATTCGCTGCTCGGGACATAATTGGTCTATCAAAAGTAATCAGAGCCGCCAAGATGTGATATTTGTAATAAGGTTCAATGAGCCTTTTGGTTAAATTCATCGATTGTTGCTGACATCTTTCCAATTCTGCCTTCAATCTAATGTGGACAACATCAGTTTCCATCCATTCAAATATTGTCAATGATAGGGTGGCCACTTGTTTCTTTGAATTTTTTAGAATCAATTGGGAGAATCTTTTGCAATTATTTTTCATTTCTAACATCCTTGATTTTGTTACTCTGCCAATTTCACAGATTTTTAAAATCGTCCAGTCAATTTCTTTTTTCAAATTTTCCATTTTTGCTAAATTTTCATATCTGTATAAGTCGTTTTTTGGAATTGTGAGAATATCATCAATACTGTTTTCTGGGAGATGAAAGCCATTACTACAACAAGGACAGGACCGATGCGGATAGAAAGTGTGAATACAGTCATGTGTAAATAACCAGCAGTTTTGAGAATCTGGATATCGGCGTGTAAATAAATCAGCCAAACATTTGCGGCAAATAATGTGTCCTTCCTCACACGCTAGAATACAAAGATTACCGGTTTTTATGTCTAGATTTGTATAACATTTTTGACACTGAAAAGAAATATTGCTACCCATTTCGACAAGTTAGTAACAATTTCCAGCAAAACTTTTTGACGATAATCAACTGTACAAACATCTACACTGAGATATATATATATATAAGTACATAATTTTCCTTATTTTTACTGGTTAACTCTTATCCAATTAAATTTTAGTTAAACAAAATATTTAGGAAGATTCAAGTAGCCGTCCTTGATTTGAGAGGACTGCCATAATTTTGAGTAGATTGGCCTGATTTTGAGAAGACTGCCCACTATTGACCACTACTTTAAAAATAAGAAATCAGTTAAATCTTTATAAAAATACATTGTCTTTATTTATTAAGACATAACAACACAACCATTTTTAAAAGGCTTTTAATTAAAATATGATGGCATGAGGACTATCCAGAAGCAACGGTTGCGATAATTCATAGTCTTTAGCTGATTGATCTACTGGTGA
This sequence comes from Vannuccia rotundouncinata, assembly GCA_034780395.1. NCBI lineage: Eukaryota > Metazoa > Platyhelminthes > Proseriata > Coelogynoporidae > Vannuccia > Vannuccia rotundouncinata. Next base: position 20,710 of record JAUZNC010007918.1, on the reverse strand, counting down.
CTCGGGAGGTCCAGCCAATTGTGTTTCAATTGTTGACTCTGGCAGAATGACTTGTCGTAATGTCTTGTCAGCTCTATAATGAGCTGTGTTGGAATGTTGTTTTCCTTAATAATCTGGGGGAATCTATAAGTCCCACCAATGTGTATACACAGATCTTCACAAGGTAGGATTTGAATTCTAACTCTTAAGAAGTCAGGTGTTGTCTGATGCAAGTCCAGAAATAGGTAGGCATAGGGATCATCACTAACAATATCATTAAAGACTGTAGTCAGAAATTTGGAATTCCCAGGAAACATTTGTCGGCCGAGTTGTCCAACTTACGTGGCATCGTGTGGATTTTAAAACATTAACAAGTATTGGGTATTGAGAGACCGCGGGGTCCATGTCTCACTTACCTTTTGGAAAATATTCTGGCTGATTGTTATTGCAAAGCAGGGTAAGTAATGCACTATTCTTGTAAATAGAAAACTGCTTGGCCGTAAAAATTTCGTCTCTTCCATCAAATCGACAATCACCCCAATATCAAATGGTCTTATATGATTCAGCCCTTCATCTGTTGGAGGGCCATCAGATACAGTTATTTTATTTGCAAGTTCTTTTGGAGGCTTGTAAGAATTTTGTTATCGTACGGGTGAATTTTGTACATTGTTCCGGACGTGAACCAGTGCACTTTTTCTAATCCTTACGATGCTTTAATAAATTTTCCAGAAATGTAGTTTTTCCAGACATTGTTGGTCCGGCAACTATCATGCTGGCATTATGCTTCAATCGCATATCTATATTGTCTTTGGCTCATTGTAGGCACTCATTTGAAAACATCAATTTTATCAATGAAATAAGTAATGTCTTCTTGACCTTTTCTCCAGACATTTATTTCCTATAACGATCTCCAGTTACCTCCAGCCACTCATCATTAAGCCTTCTCGAGATATTTGTTAATATGTAATAATATCTATCGGGAGTGTACACAATAAGGCAAATCGCGCAATAACTTGTCGACGGAGTGGAGACCAGTTCTTTATGTAAAATCTTTATAACCAGAAGGAATAAAGAGGAAGACCATTTCGTCCAGACCACTCAACCTATAGGACTCATCAACCCAATTAGAGTATTATTAAAACTATCCGCAAATGATTTCCACATTGCTGTACAAGGTGTGAACCAACATAGATGACAACGAATAAAATTAACAAATCTATCCAATTGTAATTTCAGAAATTCCATGGTTGGTATTGTTCGTAAAGACAGGGTATATACACTTATTTCAACTCTTGAGATGTCGCATGAGGAAGATTCGACACGATAATTAATAAATTTATCATATTTTCGCACCCAATCAAACCACCGATTTCTCAGATCGTCTATAACTTTGCAGGATTGCAACATCGGTGGGAATTTTAGGTAAATCTTCTGACAATTGCCTGAGATAGCTTTGGTGATCAGACATGTATTGCCGCAGGACTTCCACATTTCTGATTCTGTATAGGTCTGCTCTTTGGAAAATCCTACGTGAAGTTGATTCGATTCTATGAAATATTGTATTAGTTCATCGAGTTGGAAAGATCTGAAATAATCTCGATTGATATCGATTTCATACGTGTCATATGCAGCGCCTTTTATATTTTACTGGAATGATATTATAGTATAGGTATTCTTATCTTAACATGCATATTTCCATATACTGTATTGGTATTCTTTGGAGATGATGCGAATCAGTAAAATGGAATAGAATATTTTCCAGGAATGATAATATAGTATAGGTATTCTCATCTTAACATGTATATTTCCATATTATATATGTGTATTCTTTTGAAATGATGCAAATCAGTAAAATGGAATAGAATAGAATACGTGAAAAATTATCTAAAATTTTTAGTTATAATGAAATTTCCTCTAAAAAAAGTTTAGCTCAATTTAGCCCAATAAAAAATAGTTTAGCTCAATTTAAAAATTTTATAAGACATTTTTAAATGAAATGAAATTTATATTTTACATTATATCCATAATCAAAATAGATTAAATATTCTTATTTATATGTAATATATACACATAGACAAATGCTTTTGGTTTATTTATAGTTACAAACTCAGCATAAGAATGTCTTAATAAATAAAATAATAGTTTCCTCGACTATTCTTAGTAATGAAATATTAATATTCTTAATTCTTAATAATATATATTTTTGAAATAAAAAATTTAAAAAATTGTTTAAATGCAAAAAAAACAAATGTTAAGTTTTCTTTTAAAAAAAGTCGACCTTTTAACTTTGAATTAACTTAATTATCTGCTTAATCGAAGCGGTAACTGCAAAATATCACTTTCCATAAAGGAGGATTTAGTTGACTTCGCGTTTACACCATTTCCTTTTGAAGCACATATTTAGGTAAATATATTTTTATAGCCTTAGTACTTGTTAGATCAAAGAAATCTTTTAAAATGGTTGTTTTTAGGATTTGTAGGCATGTACTGTTTTTTGTCATAGCATATTATGCATATTCCAAAAAAGTGTATATAACACTCATGGTTTATTAGCAAAGTTAATTATTAACTAGTATAAGATTAATTTTGTAGTACCCACCAAAATATATCTAACAAATATAACTTTAGAAATAGACAATTATTGCAATTATTTTTATCTATTCATATATTATGCTATGACAAATACCAGTATCACACCTACTATATGTAGATACTGTCTTTAAACATAGTATATATATATAGACACTCTTTTCTGTCATAGTATTCTTGTTGGACACATTTTACTAATCTGCACTTATTACTAATTTACATATTATTACTAGCCACACTGCAAATATAATCTTCAAAGTGGCTTCCAAAACTGGATTCCATTTATAAAATATAAAAGTTCCAGCATTGAAAATTAGTTTGTATTAAGAAAATTAAGTTGGTCAAAAAGTTTATAACTAATAATTTAATTTGCATGTAAAAAGGTATGTGCTTGCTTGCTAACAGTATAAAATAAAATTGTAACATAGAAAAAATATATATAGTTCAATAAAATATGCTCATAATGACATCCATGTAAAAGGCTATATCAGTCCTCCTTCTAGTATAAGTGTAAAATAAAACAATATATACAGTTTTTTAAAATATGTACAATAACACGCATGTAGGCTAGGTTCTTGCTCTATTATAAAAGTTTAAAATAAAAATAATATATATTAACAACCACTGGTTTGAATACATTAATTGCCAAATTGTCTTTATCAACAATCAATGTATTCACTTTGTTGCAAGCTTCTATGTTCTCACTACAAAACATCTCCATGACTGCTGCAAATGTTACCTCTTGTTTGTTGGATATAAGGAAAACACCAACAATTTGACTGCAACCATTTCCATCCACAATGGCATATACAAAAATACAGGTATATGCCTAGCCCTATCCTATGTATGTTTATATAAAGTTAATTACCATTAGATATAACAGTATGTATAAATATTACTAATTTAAAGATTATATACAGAGTTGAATACCAATAGATTATATTTGCTCTGTGGCTAGGTACTTTGTATAATTTTTGTAAATTTGACTGCTTTATGTTGAATTAAAATATATATATATATATATTGGTTTTGCTTGCTTTTATTGAATTAAAAAATAATTTTATTTTATTAAATCAATTGGTCATTTGCACAATACATATTAGTAATAAGCGCATATTGGTAAAATGTGCTCAACATTATAACAAATATTTTACACTTCAGTTTTTACACTATGGATATTTATTTGAAATATACATATATGCATATGAGTAATAAAGCAGATAAGTGACTACTCATTTTTTAAAGAGTAATTGTCATAAAAAATCAAAATTAAAAAATGTAGATACTGACTTTTATCATTGAATAGCAAAATACATTCTACTCTGGCTAATGAAAAGAGGTAAAATGCAACCATTTTCATTCCTATTAGGCATTTTTCTGATTAACCAAAAATCAATTTTTATTAATAAAATTTAAACTTACAATTGTTAACCAAAATAATTCAATTTTACAAATGTTAATTAATAACCAAACATATAATTATTAGAAAGTCTACTTTTTTCAAAACAACTTTTTATGGAGTAGATAAAGGGAGTAGATTAATTTAACTTAGACTTATAAAATATTTTTAGTATTTAAACTTAATAAATCTATTATGTGGCTAGCCTTAAAATGACACTCCCACTCAATGGTGTCAATCCCCAATATGTAATATAAAACGTGGACTTTGATTTGCCCAGTTGTACACACAATGATGCCCATAATGGCATCAGTCACCATTTTAAATGGAGACTGTTATTTGAATATTTGATGCAAACACAATGAAGCAATTAATAGAGGAGACCAATAGCAAGCCAGTTTTATATTTTCACTCTATACATTTCAATAATTGGCATGGTTTAGGTATGTTTATATTACAGAAAAGAATGTCCTTGATTTATTTATAATCCCCAAATGAAGATAGGAATAAATATATATATAATAATGTGTAGATGAACTGTACCAATTAGCCAATTTAAAATTTGTTGTAGGTATAGGGACCATTCTTTAAATTCTGTCCACAATTCACATTAGCTGGTGTTCTGATTAGACATTTTTTAAATATTGTATCAAAAGGCAAACAATTTAAGCATTTGATTTATGTTCTGATTAGCCAGAGTAGACTGGAAGTGCAAAAAAGTACCACAGGCTTTTTATGACTACATTATCTATATTATCTAGTAATAAATCTATAGATAATATAATTATAATCTGACTATTTAGGATGGAGGGAATTATTTTTTATCAGATGAAGATATCTCTTGGAATTACCATTTCTCACAATAATATACATTATGTATTTGGTTGTATACCTATGAGATGAAGATTATGATGCTACTGGGGCATGCTTTACATATAATTCAACAATTGTATTTTTTATTAAATGCATGAATTAAAGTACTATAACTAATAATTAATAGTCCCATTATATAATTGTGACAGTGCCAATATTAAAAGCTAAGTTTAAAGAAAATGCACTTATTTATTACAATTTATTGTGTTATAAATTTATTATTCTTACAAAATACTTCTTTAAAATAAAATAAATAAAAACTATAGGCATTTTAAATAAAAGTATAACTTATATATGTATGAGACTCAATAAATTACTAAAATTTTGGCCCCAATAATAACAATGAAAAGTTTTCCATGTGAATATGTGGGCATTAGGTGTTGGCATAGTATTATCCTTTTAAATTAGGTCAGTCAGTTGAGCAATTAATCGTTACTGTGAAGGGTTTTATACAAAATTCATCTGCTATCATTCACCATAACAATTAATTGGAATAATTTTATCAATTAATCAGAAGTAAATGATGCAGATTAATCATTAGTTTCATACAACATCAACCCAAGTATGTAAAAAAATATATTTTGAGTCAGCATATACATACTTATTTAAATATTTTTATTTCCAAAATGGTGAAAAGCAAGCACCTATTTCATAATGAGATAACTATAAAGCTAATAATATAATTAAATAATTAAAATTGTATTAAAATAGTCATATTGTAAATAATATTTAGTATGTAGTTGCATGGATAATTTGTAATTATATGTAATTTTATAAATAATTAGAAAAAGCATCCTCCTATTGTATGGAGTAATAAATTCTAAGTTTTAAATGTCATTCTTTTCACTATTATTCCAGAAAATGTGGCTCTTACCTTGGATCATAATCCTTGCTTTAAGAATTTCCTAAGGTTTATACAATAGCAGGGTTGAGGTTTCTATAGTAAAATGTTTATTTTATATGTATGGAGAACAAAAGGTAGGAAGGAGCATCGAAGGAACAAGGTTAAAACTGTAAAAATAAATGAAACATCCTGTATATGTTTATATCCACAATAAGTGAGGTGGAAATAATTGTCAATCTCATCACATATTGACAAACTGACCAGATTGGAAAGATACAAGCTTTCTTTTATATGCAGATCTATACAGATCTATGCAGATTTATATATATATCAAATCTTCATAACTTGTATAAAGAAATGGCATGAGCATTTTTCTCTCTTTTTTTTATATTTGTTTATCAGTTGGAACTCCCTACTTGTCATTTGTACTCTTCATTGTAATTCTGTTTATTCTCCTGTGCATCAACCGTTCTATAGCTTCGTCAACAGTTACACCCTGTAATCAGTTTTTTCCATTTAATTAATTGGATTAACCATTCTATGTTAATACTAATAAAGGCTTATTTATTTTTGTAATCAGCTTTCAAATAAATAGAATGATTGGAACTGTACAGGGTTTGCTCTAGCTGATATTTGGTTGAAGTACACTACACCAAATGCAGTGCTGGAACCAGCTATGAGGCATTCAGGAAGCTGCCTGGACAAAATTGTGGCTCCTTTTGTCATTTAATTCTGTGCACCTATATCATTTGATTTACTTTAATCTATTTCTTAAAATGCACATTTTTTTGAAATGCAGTTTGATAAAAATACAATTCTTTGTTATGGCCCTGAAGTTGCAGGTGATTTATGTGTCAACTTCCAAAATATTTAAATTGATTGCAGATCCATATAAATCGCTTATCTAGGTACACTATATATAGATGTGGTTAAAACCTTTAATTATTTATAGTATATTATATAAATAGTACGTCATTATTATTATACATGTACAAATTATAAGGTCTTCCAAAATATCAAACTTTTACATAACAAAAACATTATACATACTTTTAATAATGATTCAATAGTAACTCATTCAAATTTCAATATCTGATAGTTAAGAAGAATTAAGGAGAATCTATTTTCAATGATAAAATATTCTATATAACATGCTGTACTATAATAGTAACCCTGGTTGATGTTCCATATTTAATTACATTAATAATTACTGTGTTATAATTAATTATAAAGCAAAAAGAAAAAAATTTGATTAATTAAAATTAATTAGAATCAATTGATTGCAAGAAAAAATTGTAATTCTTGGATTCCAATTTGTGATTTATTATAATATATATGGTTAATTGCATAAACATTTCGTATATGACAATTCTGCAGATGTGTAATTTTGTTTAGATATCTTGATTCTTTTATTAATATCATTAGGTAACTAAATGATAGAACTTATGTACAATTAAATATATAGATAAAATCCTTTGCTAATGTATCCATATATGTTTATTTATAAATTCCATTATAAAAAAACTAATAAAAGTAATTGTATTTACATATTTAAACAAATTTTATTGCATAATTATTTCTAGATTTAATTATTTTATCATTTGTAATTATTAATGAATAATACGTTTCTAAATAATTAAATATATATTTTTTTCTTAATTTATTTTAATTAACATATTGTTTTCTGTACTAAACGTTGATGCCATTAATATAATAAGTTGATGTTCTAAATCAAGAAATATTTCTATTCCATTTTAATTAATTTATTGATAATAATAGCCTCCGAGACTTATATTCCGAGTCATAAGAATAGCCACTGCCAAGTTAAATAAAGGAAAACTAAAATAAAACAGATTGTATTGCCATGACAATTGAATTTGTTTTGTGAAGTTTTGTAAATATTTTCTAGTTAAAGAAATGTAAATATAGGTTTTATAAGATATCAACTATTGATATACAATATAATCTTATTCCAAACAAGTTTATGAAACATCCAATTAATGAGGATAAAATAAATAGAATTTTGATTAACTGTTAGCCAAATAAATTTGTCTATTGAAATGAAAGCTACTTTAAATGTATTTAACACTTTGTCTTACAATAGTTAAACAGCATATAGTTTAAACTTGTTATGACATGTTCTTTTTCCTTCCTAGTTTTATGCTAAACCAATACAAACTATTCATAGGATATGTCTATTATATAATTTCAATATACTGTATTATATTGATTTTTTTTATTTGAATGTAAATATTTAATTTAAATGATAAGGAGGTAGTTTTAAACCACTATTTGGTTTTATTAAATATATTATTTTTTTAACATTAACTAGTATTCAAACATTGATGTAAAAAAATATTTCAATTTTTACCTATTTTTATTTTACTTATTTCAGGTTTCCCATGACCATTTTTTCCCCAACAATCCCTTGTTAATGAGATGTAATATGATTAACCCTGGGTGATGTTGTGTATGACTAATGTTCCAATTAATTATTATGGTAAAATAATAGTAGTTAATTGTTGTATAATATAAAACCCTTTGCAGTAATTATTAATTGCTTTTAAACTGACTGACCTACTTTTAGGTAGAATTTCTGCCACTGGTTTGAAATTTTTATCTGTTTGTCTGATGTGAAGTAGACAGTTGTTATGATATCTCCAATCAATGGGTGTATAGGTAATTTAATAATGAGATTAACAAGAATTTATCACCTTGATGGTCACTCAAGTAGTTGGCTATTTTGTTAGAATTTATCTCAGAGTGGAAACATTCATTCTTAATAGAATTAAGAATAGTACATTTACAACACAATAAATACATGTAATTTTATTAGAGGACTATTATGGTTGGAAGTACTATTTGTAAAGGACTTTATAGACCTTAATTAATGCACTTATTAATACTATATAAACAATTGCAAAAGCCTCCATTTGCACTGCAATATTTTTCTGATCAGTTAGATTTCATTAATGTCTATATTGACATTTTCCTTTGTAAACTTGAAGAGAATGCTCTAACAACAATGTTAACAATTTTTTAACAATTTTAATTAATTGATACGTTTTTTACAACAGTAAAAATTATCGATTGGTTTTAGTAAAGAGTTACCTTTTGTTATTTTTATTTATATTTCCCCTGAAAAAATAAAACTAGTCCAAAGAAAATGGGATTAGCCCTGTAAAAATATAATTAACAATGGGAACTCTAGTTAAACCCAGTTAGTGATTATGTACCGAATTTTCTTTTAGAAAATTGTATTTTGTTATTTATTATTATAATCTGTATGTCAGTAAGTACTATTATCTTTCTCTAAATCTCCCCCCTGCCTTATTGACGAAATGTTGTTTAAAAAGATCAATTAATTAGTTGATGGCTACTAAATTATCCCAACCAATTATTAGAAAAATAATACATCATTATAGCTCTAGTATCTTCATTCAATCAGTTGTTTAGCCACAACAGAAAGAGAGACAGTTCATTTAAGTCAATATTCTGAGTGAAGTGTCAGGTAACCACAGTTATGCAGTTATGATAGCAATTGATGTGATATAATTTAGGACGACTAACCACTCTTCTAATGAAATTTTGTTTTGAATGTTCTCACAAATTTCTCATAAAGATGGCCAAATTGATTTTTCAATTTCCTTAATAAATATTATGCTGATAATTTATTATAACTTCAGTACTACCAAATTGTTCTTTAATAGTATACTTACCGATCTTAATATTGGAGGAACATCACCTCCCAAAAGCTCACGTTTCCTTCTGTTTTTTTGCAGTTGTTGAGGATCTATTTTGCTATCTCAAAAAGATCTATTTCGCATCAATCAAATTACACAATGATGACAAAAATTGTTTCCAGTTGTCTGCTTCGACCTTTGATTCAGGCACACAAGTTTGGAAGTGTCCTGTCCAGAACACCCTCTGAAGTATCCAGACTGCTCTCAAGTCAGAGTCAACCTGATTCTCAAAAGGGGACTATTAGCACCCTCTTTGAATCAAGCAATGCCGAAACTGAGCAGTTAATCACTTCCGGGTTCACGGTTATGGAGAACTTTATCACGGAAGCAGAAGAAGCCAGTTTAATGAAAGAGATTGAGAGTAGTCTGAAACGAGTTCGTTATGAATTCTCTCATTGGGACGATGTGAGTATGAGTAGTAAAAGACAACGAGGTCTGGGACACTTTTTCTCGATTCTAATTGGTGCGAGGGAGGGGGGAAATCTGTCGACCAATCAGAATCGAGAAAAGTGTCCCAGACCTCGTCCTCTCCTACTACTAGTATGGTTTAAGTATTCATCATTGTCCTTCTTATTGGAGCAGCTCTGTGGTGTTTGGATGTTCCCATTCTCATTCACAGGCTATTCACGGGTATCGGGAAACAGAAAAACGTGACTGGTCCACGGAGAACAATTCTATTATTGATCGTGTTCGTAAGTTGGCCTTTCCTCCTGATATTGGCCAACTTGAGCTGGTTCACGTGCTTGATCTTGCCGCCGAAGGCTACATTAAACCTCATGTTGATAGTGTCAAGGTGGGACTCGTGCTGTTTCCAAAGTTCCAGTTCGTTAATTGATATTCCTGCTCTCTATCTCTTCCAGTTCTGTGGCAGTGTGATAGCTGGAGTGAGCCTTCTGTCAGACAGTGTGATGCGATTGGAGAAAACTGGGGCAGAGTCGGTTAATTGGGGCCTGATTCACCTCCCAAGATTATCTCTTTATATTATGAAGTAGGATGCGATTTGGTAAATACGGGAAGAGGTGTTCTTAATGAATAATATGTTCTTCAAATTTCTGTGTCCTTCAGAGATGCTGCACGGTATGATTTCACACACGCTATTCTCAAGAACGAGGAAAGCTCTTTAAAAGGTTGCAAGATTCCCAAGACTCGTCGGGTCTCTATAATGTGCCGGAATGAACCAGAATTTGAGGAAAGTGATTCCGAGGATAATGCACCAAGTCCTCGAAGAACATGATTCTAAACTAGAAAATCACGTTGTGTGTTTATACTACTTTATTTGTAATAAGTAGTAAGTGTAAATATATATGTATATTCTTATGTAAACTTTATTCTTTATATATTTATTATTTTGTATATTTAAATTTTACTATTTCAAAATAAATATTGTTACAGATAATTAGACTATATTTTTACGTATTTAATTGTTTTAATTTGTTCAGTTGTTAAATTTGATTCATTATTTCCTATTAATAATTACTCAAGTGTTTTTTTCCAAAATACAATTTGAATTTTATTTAATAATTTAAAAATTGTGATATCATAATCATAGTATATTAATTCTATTCTTATGAATTCCATTGCGCTTCTGATTTATTATTAAATTTCATTTTAATTATACAATAAGATTAAATAATTTGACACGAAAACAAGTTTTATTGCTTGTGTGAAAACTGGTATTATATCAGATTAATCTGAAATTTTGTTATAATTATCAGATATATGGCGTCCAATTTTAGGGGTCCGAAACATCCATTTATAACTAATATTCAAAATTCAATTAATAAATTTTTATTTTCTGTGTGCCTACAATGTCTTTACAGTACGGCGGTATTTATGATCGTAGTTAAGAAGAATTATAGCAGGCAATACCATACAAAAGTCAAACATAGTATGCAAAAATTACATGCGGAACTGTAGTTTTCAATGGATTAAGAACCACATGGCCTGCGGAACTGTAGTTTTCAATGGTATAAGAACCACATAGCCTGCAGAACTGTAGTTTTTAATGGTATAAGAACCACATAGCCTGCGGAACTGTAGTTTTCTATGGTATAAGAACCACATAGCCTGCGGAACTGTAGTTTTCAATGGTATTAGAACCACATAGCCTGCAGAACTATAGTTTTTAATGGTATAAGAACCGCATAGCCTGCGGAACTGTAGTTTTCTATGGTATAAGAACCACATAGCCTGCGGAACTGTAGTTTTCAATGGTATTAGAAC
>JAUZNC010007907.1:0-33360 GCA_034780395.1 Vannuccia rotundouncinata | reverse complement strand
CCTGCCTCGCAAAGACGCCGAATTACTAGTTAAGACACTGGCCCTCCCCCACATCACTTACTGCCAAACATTATTTGAGGAGGCATCCTGCGAAGCACAGCGTCTTCAACGCTGCTGCAAGAACTGCTATACCCAGAAAAACCGCACCTTTGACGCATTTGCCTTATTGAAATGGCCAACCTTCCGGGAACAACACAATGCTGCTCGTGTTGCCTTGGTAAGCAGAGTATGGGAACAAGGAGCGCCTGCCGGTCTCAAATCTAATCTTTCCCTGAAAGTAAACGACGCCCTCCCTACTCGTTCATCTACTCGGGGAGAGCTCTCCATCTCGCTAGCATGCCACCTAAAGCTATAAGGGCAGACAGTGGGCTCCTCGAAGCTACAACGAAAATATGCAAAAAAAATTACAGTCTTTTCTATATGTATGACGTATATATTTATCTATCATTACAACAATTTTATATTTTAACAATAAATACAAAAAAATACAGCCGCTGTCCCACAATGGATTCCTACTTCTCTTGCGGTATATTACTTGAATGTTCAGATTTATTGATTGCATTCAGTAGAATGGATTCGATGGTGCACAAAAGACGAATATTAGGTTGATCAAATCGTCATTGCAGTTCTTCTGTTACCTTTTCAAGAACTTCATTATAGATAGATCGATGATACGCCTTGACATCAATGGAACGATGAGGTAGAAAACCATCATCAAATCGCGTAGGTGCACGACGATATCTGGACAACGCGTGTTCTTCTGTGAGATTAACTGAATCTTTCATAACTGCCTCATAGAATCTATCAAATTCGTCAGCTTGTCTTTTTCGTTTGTAAAATTTAATTGCAGCAATGGAAACATCAACAGCATCGTTAAAATGCCTTTTGTATCAAGCATTCTGAAAAAGAGATCAAATGCCGCGATTGTCTTTTGTAGATTATCATTTTCGTAAAAAGAACTATAACGAAACATTATAGCAAGCGTTTATATAATATTGCTTTCACAAAAGAACTATTATTACATGTTCTATAGCTATACATCTATAACTATTTAATTGAATACTAGTGCTTACAAGTATGTTTTAGGATGAAGAATTTAAATCATATGTTTAATAAAGTTGAATATCACAATAAATGCTATTTTTATATATTTTTTTAAGTAGGTACAGTTAGTAAGTTGTTAATATAACAATTTTTTTGTATGGGCCGGGATTAACTAGGTTAACCCAAAGATAAACCAAAGTAACATTTTTGAAGATAATCTGTAAGTTAAACTGACAAAATTTTTATTTTATTTTATTTCATTTGATATTTTATTTTATTAGCAAATATTTACCAATGTCTTTGATTGTTTTGTCTCTGATTAATTTATTAAAATTTTATTTTATTTTATTTATTATTTATAAGAACATCTAGTTTAGTAAATCATTATAAAAAACTACAGTGGTTCAGTCTTGAATATGTAACTGTAAAAGTTTATTCTTTTTGAACTATTACAATAAAAAAATTTGTTTGAAAATTTAGTCAAAATTATAAATAAAATCATTAGAAAGTTTATGAAGTGGAAAATAAAAAATGTATCGCGTCTATTTTTTAAATATTTGATTTTTCACCTGTCTTTTATAAAGATGTTAGTAATTGCATGTGGTACAATAAAGACTTTATAAATAATATAATATGTTACTTTCTACCATTTGGACAAACCGGAATAATATATAATTTCAAATTATAAAGAACTATCCAGATGTTTGCTGGGGAGTTCTTATATAGGATGCTATAAGTTAAAATTTAAATTCTTTTTAAAGTTTATATAATATAAATAATAAACATCTGGAAATAGTATATCTCGAATAGCTTACCTATTCGTGCAGGACAACATTTTTAAATAATTTTTTCAAAAATTGAAAAACAATGAGTAGGTATAGTGATTTTAATGAATCTAGAAAAACTGTAAATGTTAAGAAAATGTTTAAATTTTATATTTTAGAAATTCATATCATAGCAAATTAAATATTATTAAAAGTTTAATTATTTTTAATTTTAATGATTAATTAAATAGTAAGTTGATTAAAAATATCATTTATATTCATTACAGCGGGAATTAAACAAGCAGAAATTATATAAACATTAAAATAAAGCTTTTCACATTTTTGATTACCTTAAAAAGATCCAATTTAAAATTTAGTGAGTTCTAAAATAATAAATCCATCTTTACGAAAATGTAATTCTAATAAACAGTTGTACATTCTTAATTCTATTTAAATATTAATACAATATTGAATTCTTGCTAAAAAAATAATCTTCCTTATCACAAAATAATAAATGTTATTTTTTAATCATATTAAGTACAATATTATTGACCAAAATTAATAAACATAAGTATGTACTATAAATTAAGCCAATTATTAAAAGTCTATATTCACTTCAGGATACCAATCAGGAGAGAGCATATTCCTATTATTATTCAATAATGTAGTATACAATAATAAAAAGCTCTAACCTTTCTATCGCACTATCGCACTATTCAGAAATTCATTTTTTAAACATGAATTAATATAAACTGTTATACTAATATAGAACTTTGCATATGGTGATCAAAATACAAAACCGAAATTTATATTTTAGTTCTTTATATGTTATCTATGTGTCTTCATTGAATTGTGTTTTCTATTATATGACAATGCAAAACTTAACAGCTACGATTTGTAACTTATATACATGTGTAGGAATATATTTAAATCGAGGAATTTCACATACAAGGCTTTTAATGTTTATTTATCTTGTATTTATCAACTTAGTATTATTTTTGGTTTTTCGGTTTGCACACCCTCCCCCCCCCCCCCCCAACCGGTCATAGTCTCTTCTTTTCTCATTTTTAAAAAATATTTGACGCAGGTTGTGTCGGAGGTGGATTTTGGCAGGCAGCTGAGGTATGTAAAAATGCGTCAGAATTTCTTGTGTTCAGTGCTGTAATTTTCAGCTTACAAATGCATTATCGATTGAATTGGTTGGTGTATTAAACATTTAACTTGTTCATTGTCTAACGCAATATTCCTTCTAACTAGATGATTTTCAGTTTCACAGTCACCCCATTGTGAGTAAATTACAAAGTTCAATCTACTGTAGCAGTTATTGACAATTTTGACGAAATGAGTGAGGACTTGGTTGTTATTGGCGCTGGACTGGGAAGAACTGGTACAGCCAGTCTCCAAATAGCTCTTGAACGACTGTTGGGAGGAAAATGTTACCACATGAAAGAGGTGTTTATGAATCCAGGGCATATTTCTAAATGGATTAAAGTGGCCGAAAGTGGATTAAGTGTAAAAGAATGGGAGGAATTATTTTCCGGATACCGTGCAACTGTTGACTTTCCGGCGGCTCCCTTTTACAAAGACATTCTTCGCGTATATCCAAATGCCAAAGTACTATTGAGCGTTCGAGATCCCAAATCCTGGGTCAAAAGTTGTCAAGGAACAATATTTAGAGATAAACAAAGCTTCCTAGAGTCTATTGCAATTTGGTTTACTCCATTGCGAAGATTTTCAACAATGACTGCATTGGTGAAAAAAGTCTCCTTTGGTGATGGTTTCGATATCAATAACGAAGAGGCCAGCATGGAAGCTTTCAGCAATTGGAATGAATCTGTCAAATCAACAGTACCTTCTGACAAACTGCTGGTTTTCGAAGCAAAAGAGGGCTGGGAACCATTGTGTCACTTTCTGGGTGTGCCAATTCCTGACGAACCTTATCCCCATCTAAACTCGATGGATGAATTTCAACAAGTGTTGGCAAAGAAAAAACGGGTCATGTTTATCCCTTTTCTTGGAGTGGTGTCTTTAGTAATTGGAGGAATATCTTTTGGAGTTTATCGCTTCTTGAAAAAGTAGTTGGTTTTGTTAAATCGATTCATTTATTACATATCTACATACTCAAATTTGTTTAAAATAATTTTCCAATTTCTGGAAATGAAGTGAGATTAATATATTTTATAAATATATTGAATCCAAATAATAGACAAAATTGTCATGAAGTAAACTTTGAGTCTTCTTCGTATTTTATGCAAATAACTTTTAACATAAAATGAAAGTATTTCCAATATGTTACCTTTTGATTATAGATGTTGACAGATTAAGATCAATATCCACTTGCTGACTCCCCAATACCATAATACATCCTAGTGGATATCTCTAGATTATAATACCATTTATAGTTTTACTGACAATAAATATATCTATGTCGCCCAACACGTAACTCAAGCTATATCGGGGTAAGACCAAACGCTTTCTATTCAAAGGAGTATAATTTTAATTTTCAATATTATTAAATAAATAATTAATTTACTAAAACGTTACGAAAATTAAAATCCGGTAAGTTAGAATAATCAATTGAATGTCAATTGAAGACATTGTCAGTCCGGGAACAATAATGATGGCGTTATGCTTCATTCATTACCTCTAGATATTTCGAAATTATATTCAATAGTCATGCTTATAGATTAAACTTAAAGATTGACTAAAAGGTATAAACATGAATTGTGACGAATGGAACAGTCGGACAGCAAAATCAGTCGATAGTAGAAATCGGAAGATTAGAGCATTCGGAGAAAGAAGACTAGATGATCAATGAAGAGATAGCCATGGAGAGGAAAAATTGTAAGAGTGTTAGAAAACTTACCTGTTTCCCTACATCAGTAAGGATCAAGGATATATTGAAACAGCTAACTGCTGAGAAAACTTAACAGAATTCCCTTGATGAAATTGAGATAATCTTTCAGTCGAACCAACTGGATAAGTTGCTATATCTCGATGGATGCAACACAAATTTTATGGCTGTAGTAAAAGGGGTCTGCTGCAAAATCTAATATCTTTGTCCCAAGGGAGGTTATCAGACGGTCAATGTTTGGATTTTATGATCAAATCTGTGAAAAAGTGAGCGAAAGAACTTCGATAGTAGTTATCAGGACGTTCAAGAAGATTTCCAGTATGACTACATAGATATTGTTACTGATGAAAGGGATGAAAGTATTGAAGAAACAAGACAAGTAAGTTGTAATGCATATAAATTAAGTCAATATATTTGTATAAAGAACTAATAGACTTCTTACTCTTAAAGTAGTCATCAAATCAGGGGCGATCTATTAAAACCAAGACCAGTCTTCTAAAACTAGGGGCAATTTTCTCGAATAGGGGCGGTGTGGTCAAATTTATTCAGGGTTGACGATTGAAATTTGTGTCACATTTCATAATTTTGGACTAAAATTCATATATTATTGTGAAAGACTACTTTGAATTTAAAAGTAGTCAGCATTTAGTTTACTGCTTTAAAATTTGAAATCACTTGAACTACTTCAAGTTTTTATTAGTAAAATCTAATAGGAGGTGATTTACTAAAATTTAAACATTTTATTATTTTTAAT
This sequence comes from Vannuccia rotundouncinata, assembly GCA_034780395.1. Classification (NCBI taxonomy): domain Eukaryota; kingdom Metazoa; phylum Platyhelminthes; order Proseriata; family Coelogynoporidae; genus Vannuccia; species Vannuccia rotundouncinata. The sequence continues at coordinate 27,944 of JAUZNC010007907.1, read as the reverse complement.
GATTTTTAGGGATTCTCAGGCATCTTTTTTGTGATTTGATTGGATATTTTAGACATTTTTTACATTTAAAAAAAAATCATAAACATTTAACTGTTTTGTCTTTTACGACAGAGCTACTATGCAGTGTAAACTTAAAGTTACAACCGAGTACTGGGTACATATCTAAGTCCAATTCACTTTCTTATACATATCAAATTATAATTTTACCTTTTAACAAATAAAAAATTGTCTTAAAATAAAATAGAACTTAGTATTTAATTACTATTATGATTAGTATTTGTTTATTTTCGTGTCACGCATAATACAACAACACTCAATGGTAGCTTATTATTTAAAAGTATAGTAATATAACGTAATGCATTATTAGATAATCACTGAATAGGGTATAAATGAGGTAAGATTTGTTTTAATGTATTAATTATTATCATTGAATTCATTACAGGTTGAAGATGTCAAATATCAAAGGTCAGCTGTAGGTATAGACAAGTACACGACCTTTTACTTCATAAGCTATCGCAATATTCCTTCTAACTAGATGATTTTAAGTTTCACAGTCATTTAATTGTGAGTAAATTACAAAGTTCAATCTACTGTTGCAGTTATTGACAATTTTGATGAAATGAGTGAGCCGGACTTGGTTGTTATTGGCGCTGGATTGGGAAGAACCGGTACAGCCAGTCTCCAAATAGCTCTTGAACGACTGTTGGGAGGAAAATGTTACCACATGAAAGAGGTTTTAGGGAATCCAAAGGATATTTCTAAATGGATTAAAGTGGCCGAAAGTGGATTAAGTGTAGAAGAATGGGAGGAATTATTTTCCGGATACCGTGCAACTGTTGACTATCCGGCGGCTCCCTTTTACAAAGACATTCTTCGCGTATATCCAAATGCCAAAGAACTATTGAGCGTTCGAGATCCCAAATCCTGGGTCAAAAGTTGCCAAGGAACAATATTTTCGGGTAAACAAGGTTTTCTAGAGTCTATTTTAATGTGGTTTACTCCATTGCGAGGATTTTCAACAATGACTGCATTGGTGAAAAAAGTGCCCTTGGGTAATGGTTTCGATATCAACAACGAAGAGGCCAGCATGGAAGCTTTCAACAATTGGAATGAATCTGTCAAATCAACAGTACCTTCTGACAAACTGCTGGTTTTCGAAGCAAAAGAGGGTTGGGAACCATTGTGTCACTTTCTGGGTGTGCCAATTCCTGACGAACCTTATCCCCATGTAAACTCGACGGATGAATTTCGACAAATGGTGACTAAGAAAAAACTGGCCATAATGATACCTTCTCTTGGATTGGTGTCTTTAGTAATTGGAGGAATATCTTTTGGAGTTTATTACTTCTTGAAAAAGTAGTAGTTTTAGTTAAATGAATACATTTATTACACAATAGTAAACGTTTTTATCCTATTTAACTTTTTTATGTATCAAATTTAATTTGTTTTGAATGGATTATTATTATACATTAAAGTTAACCCAACATGGATATTAATATTTTAATTGTTTCTGTTGTTGTAATATCTATGAACTGGTTTAAAGTAAACCTTATCATCATTTAGTTCAAAAATAGAATACAAATTTTATTTATTAAAACTTAAGTATATTTATTAAATAGTTATTTAAAGTATAATGCTTTCAAAATCTAATCAAATTTTTATGTTTTGAAAACTATTAACAAACTTTTTTGAAAATCACAAAGATTTCATGTAACTAATTATTATTATAATATTTAGGTATAACTTTGCTATAAATTAATTCTTTATTCAAACAGTACATATCGTTATAGGAATAATGAATATTATGAATCTTATAAGTATGAAGGAAAGAAAAATATTACTTTCAGATTCCATTATAACGTCTGTTTTTTATTGGGTATAGGTATGAATACTATTCTGACTATATTGCATTATTGTCATTTGGTCCGTTTTTCATTTTTTTAAACATATTTTACATCACTATTATACCGTTTATCAATAATACTTTCAGCGTACTTGTAACAAAGTCCTTATACATTATCAATACTGCGATCTCACCGAGAATAAATGATTTCACTGTTTTAAAATAAACTGAGTATGTACTTTGTGCATGATAATGATAACTATATTATGTACATAATATATATACATATTTATCAACTTGTTTAATCAGTACATAAACTACAATATATTTATATTTCAATAGATTAAGTGGGAGGGTTTACAGTATGTGCGAGAATCGCTATGGCGCGTTTTACAATTGAAATTCGCAAAATTCATCAAAGAAGCTTTCTGATAATTTTCATTAACAACGAAACATAAACAGAATCTTACGTCGAGATTTATAAATTAAATTAATTCCATTACAATATTCCGTCAGTAAATATTATGTAAAATGTAAAATAATTTTCATGCAATCATTTTACTAACTTACAGTTTTCAAAAGAAATAAATTTTTAGCACTCAATTAATGATTTAAAATTTAGTTTTGTAGTAAGTATCAAGTAGTAACTTTCAAGTTCATGCAACAAAATGTCTTTCAAATATATTTGTATTAAATTTTTTTAAATATTTTTCTCACTTACTAGTTTTGGCAAACAATTACAAATTGTCCAATATGTAAAATGTGTACTGATTTGTTTTTTACATAATTCAATCTTTGCCTCTATTATTCATCCGTATGATATTAAACTTAAATTAGATTATATTCCTAAATATATAAATTTATTGATATAGTAATAAATTAATGGAAATAAAAGGGTTCAGTTAAATTAAATTAACCTACTAGACTGTGTATATATTTATAATGACCGGAAATAAAACTCATGAAGTTAGCTAATAATTACATTTATTTTTATTACAATTTCTAAGAAATAATCCAATAAATATTTTTTTAAATACGAAATTAGTACTAAACAATTAAATGCGATATCAACACAGATTCAAATCCTCACAATCTAACTTCATATATAATAAATGCATATATGAAGACAGAGAGAAATATAAGAGATTGTTTACAAACTTGTAGATAGGAGTTATAGAAACTCAATTTTAACTATTCTTGTTTAGCAGTTTGTAAGCGCCAAATGCTATTCCACCAATTGCTGCTGAAAACCCAAACACCATTAGCCAAGAGATTCCATTTAAAATCCATACTTTGTTCTGGAATTCATCAATAGAATTCACATGAGGATAAGGTTCATCAGGGATCGGCAATTTCAGAAAGTTGCACAATGGTTTCCAGCCCTCTTTAGATTCGAAAACAAGCAGTTTGCTGGAAGGTACTGTGGATTTAACGGATTCATTCCAAGCGTTAAAAGCTTCAATTGTAACAGCTTCGTTGTTGAAATCAAAGTCCTCTCCTAAACATTGCTGAAATACTAAATCTTTCATCTTGAGAAAATGACGCAATGGTGTGAACCACGACACAAAATGCATTCTAGTAGATTGCACTAAGTCGGAATATACAGTCGCCTTACAACTTTTGACCCATGACCTTCCATCGCGAACGGTTAGAATCACTTTGGCTTCAGGATAAAGGCGAAGAATTTCCTGGTAAAACGGTGTACTAGGATAGTCCAGTGTTGCCTGGTATCCCAAGAAAATGTCACGCCATTCTGAATCATTCAATCCTTCCTGGCAAGCTCTGATCCATTTAGGAATGTCACTGGGTTTCTTGAAAACTTCTTTCATGTGATAACACTTCCCCCCTAGTAGGCGCTCTAGAGCAAGCTGTAAACTGTTCGTACCTGTTCTGCATTGTCCAGCACCAATTACTAGAATTTTGTCCTCCATTGTTACTTTCGTTTTTTATAAATGTTTCAAGAATAAAGAGAAAAAGATTTTCTGCTATTTCTCGAGTTGATAACCTCATATGAAATACATATTTTTTTTATCGATTTTTAACTTCTCGTAATTTTAGAAAATATTCAACTATCCTATATTTTGCATACTAGTACCTATCCAATCAGTGAGTGAGAAATAATTACTTCTGCATGCTGCATCAACAAGACGTATTAATTATAGACAAAATATAAATCATGTATATGAACTATAATTTACATTATTACATTAATATACATAAACCAATTTTTTAAGTATTTTGATAAGAAATACTTGCGTAGTCATTCAAATAAACAGAAAATTGCAGTTATACGATTCGCATTTATTAATTAATTAAATACCGATCAATAAAAAACAGTAAAAATTAAAGATTAAATGAATTTCTGACTATAAATCATTGATACGCACCGAAATATTATAATGATAAACCCTTGAAATATAGTTTTGAAGTTTTACTAAAATGAGATATGGATAAAAACCACGTATTTGTTAATTAATCAGTCTTTTAAAGATGAAAAATTCCGATTTTAAGGATACGTCTTAGGCCAGGATGATCCAGATGATCACAAGTTTGAGCAAAGTTTTAAGGATATCTTTTATTGATCAATGTTGTAAAATATTGTTTTACACCCCAATTAAATAACTTCAAAAAAAATTATTTTAAAATTTGTGATCATCGATCATCTTGATTTTAATAAACTTTTGATATTTTTTAAACAAAATTTGAGTGAATTTTTTTAAATATATGTTCTGGACAATAATTAACATATTGTATTAAATAAATATTATAAGATAAAATTAAAAGACAATAATTACGGATATTCGATAATCACATTTTTGAATTATATTTTCAAATACGTTAAATAGCAAAAGATTCATAAAAAAGCACGAGTTTTAAATTAAGAATACTTTATTGTAGTAATAGCAACATAAAACATTCAATCTCTATCATACACAACATTGACATCTATAATAAATGAGTCATGATTTGTTGAAAGTCTGCAGAGATCATAAATTATAAAAACAAAGGAAACCAGGAACAAGAATTGGCTGCATGAGATCAAAATAATGTACTGTCAAGTATATTTTTATAAATAAAGGGATTCTATCCCGACAAAAAGCTCTAGCACAACTCTTACAAGTTAAAACACCAAGGAAGTGTTTAAGTGTCATGAGACGAGGAGGAAGAGTGCGTTAATGTTGTCAGTTGAAGATATAGTGAAAACAATAAATCAAGTTTGGATGCGTGACCTTCAAATATGGAAGACGACAATATCAGAGAGTTGTTTAAGCAATTGTAGTGTGCTCTACACCAATTCAAAGCTGTGTATTTAACCAGCTCAAAAATGTTATTAAACAAACGAGTGATTGAATGTCGATAGCTTCAAATCCAATTTATAAGGGAGTCGTATTTTAAATAAAGCCGAAAAATGGTTCATGATAAGTTACGTAATTGGGGGATGGTAATTTAGTTTAAAATCAAAAAATATATGTATTATAATATTGCTATGGAATTTACAACCACAGAAAATTAGAGGTAAACTTTAAAAGGTTTGATAAACACATTCAAGTTAAATAATCTTGAACAAAATCTCTCAAAATTTAGTTAGTTGTACATTTAATAATGTATAATCGTGCAATAATAAATTCAATCATAGAATAAAAGTACCAAAGATAGCACAAAGAATGATTTCGTTGAACAAAACGTAATTTCTCATAAGTCTATACAAAACAAAACAAAACCACAATAAAATCGTATCAACAAACATGTTATGATGATTGTAGGGGAAAGGGTAAAAAACCAATTGATTACAAAAAGTCAGGCTTGAAAAAAAAACAGAAAAAAAACAACTTGAATGGAATAAATGCTGAGGCCGTTTGCCAAAATATAAACAATTATTGAAAGTTGGTATTGAATAGTCACCAAAATGGATGAATTGCAGACAACATCAACGCAAGAAAATGAAGACTACATGATGATGAGTTGGATGACGGTGCAGACATTGCACATACTTAGAATGTTTCTGAAGGTTGAAGAGAGGGTAGGGGGCTGTCCATTGTCACTGCTGATAGCTACGCATCTGTTCGGCACGTGACAAGTATGCAGGGTGGGCATGAGAGGGCCGGGGAATCAGAGTGCTACGTCGGTGATCTTTTTGCTGCAAGATGATGTAAGACATCAAGTGGACGATTATGCGAGAAATGTGAGTAGTAATGCAAGAGTCGATTCAGCAACGAAATAACCTCGATTCTGCAACGACTCGATTGTTTCATTACTACTAATGTTAAATGTATTGGACAACTTACAATATTTGTAGGTGAATCTTTGATAAATGAACTACTTCTGGGCAAAACTGACATTGAATTGGCCTTTTTCATGCTGAAAAGCACAAACAAATACGATCAATAAATTGTAGGACAACGCGAAATTATTAGAGTTTATTTTAAATCAATGACCAGCATTCCAATTATTAGTAAGAAGTCTCACATGCGGTTAAGAAAATGGACAAAATATAAGGAAAGTGAAAACAAGAATAACTCTAGAGGTTTTAAAACTAAAAAAACATTTGCGAAAAACTGACTGTAAAAAAGTGTCACCCTTTTCAAGAAATAAACATTGCACTATTATTTAATTAAAAATTAGATTAACATTTATTAGATAGATTGGTCATGTTTAGTCTGAAAGATGTTTAGCAAAACCTCCGAAACCGCTATAAGCAATCGTGAATGGACAACACTAAAGGGTATAAATATTATCATATACAGGTGGTAGTAAAAGAGGCAAGCAAATGGTCAAACCACAACACACGGACAGAGAAATAGGGATGAGAGTAGAGAATGGAAGATGGGGGGGGGGTTTGCTGCACACGACCTGTAAAGATGGGAAATATGAACAAGAAACTGGTTATTCATCAGATTTAAACTTTTATAAGAGATATAACAAACATTAGAAGTCACGAATTATTATTAACAAATGGAATCAAGGAGAAGAACCAAGCTTGAGTTAACCATCTATAAGATTAATTCATCATTCTTACTTGATACCAGTGGTCGGGTCCCGCTTTCCTTTGAACCTGGAGGCGAGCTTATCAGTGAACTTCCTTAGAGACGATCTGGAGGAGGACGGCCTCAGTTGGGGGTGCTGGGTAGCCTGGGGAGACGAACATCAATCAGGGAGACCAGCGCAAAGGACAAGTTACACAAATCTTCTTACCTGTTCGCCAGAAGAAGTGAAACTGAGCTCGTTACTAGACCCGTTGTGGTCCACACAGAGAGCCTGTTCCGAGGTCGAGTGAGAAAGGAGGTGGGGTGTTGAGCTGGTTGCTAGGCACCAGCCGCACTCCTGCTGCCGGTCTCGAACCACGGGCTGTCGTCGCATGGGGATCATGGTAGTTGAGGAGTGGTGCAGGTGGTGGAAAGACAAGACCGGTCCGGTATAGGAAGACGGGACCGGAAGCAGGGAGCGACGAGCATTACGTGAATACGGGGTGGAGGAGGGGTTGTCGTCATGAGTGCCGCTTTGGTCGTCCTCATCTTCGTTGGTTTCGTCAAGGTTGGCGTGCTGTATGGTGTTCGTGAGTGTTTCAAGACGGGGGTTTAAGGGGACTAATCATGCTGGGTTATTGCGTGTTCCGGTGTGATAATACAAAGGAAGAGATCCCAATAATAACCATAATTTATTTATGTCAATTTCTTTAGCTGTCAATTTTATTAAATTTTGGAAAAAGATTTGACATTTTGTGTAAAACACAAAACATGGTTATTATCCGGTAAAAGTTCAGATATACTTTGAAAAGAAAAGGTAAAATAAACGGGTTTGCACAACATAAAAATTAAATAAATTTGAAGAAAATACGATTCACATAACCAAGCAGTTTTAAGGAAAGACAAACAAGCGCCAAAACAGAATTAAAATCATCATCGCAAACAGTTATATAAAATACAAGCAATAGTCAAGTTAATCACCATACTACTTAAAAGTAGTAAAAGACGCATCAAGTATAAAAAAGAGATTTATATATTTGTTTAAATAGACCCTACCGTCTTGACGATGACATGTAACCATTCTTCGACAGTTTCAGCAGCAGCGAATTTACCCTGACGACGATACAAAATGCCAAGGCTCTTCAATGTGGAGGTAATAATTGGACTAGAAATAGGGGCAACATCAACAAATAATGTTAATAACAATATAAACTTAACAATAATTGGAATTACAAATTCATATCCATAAATGGTCAGAAGAAACCTAAAACCGAACTTTTACAATAATTTTTGGACACAACTTTTAAAACAACTTGGAACCACATAAATTTATATTGATAATACGAATAGATATGCTGTAATAAAAAATACATTAATATTTTCGATATCTCAATCTAACTTTCCTTGTCAAATTGGAAAAATACAGATAATTACATGAGACGATGGTCGATAAAGCGATAAAAAAAGTTCACTCATTAAAAAAACTTAGGTTAATTTATTATCGTTGTTTTAAATAAGTTGATTGGCGTGTGGCGAAAACAAAATTGCTCATGTTCAAATTGTTAACAAAATACGTTAAAGATAAATTAATAGAATTGGAGTATGCATCAAGGTCCAACCAACTTCTACTAAATTAAATGAACGAAAGTTGATTTATAAATATTTTTTATAATAACAAAAAACGTTTCTATTAGTCCAAAATACTAATGCATACTTTTATGTAAAAAACACATTTCCAAACCAAATACGCCATCAACGTATTCTAATCAAATTATTTTATTGTGATATCATTAAAAAGTAAATTAATATAAAAAAGAAACACTATTAAACATGCCATAAACCGCTCACATGTCTGTCTTGAGGTATTTCGTACAAGCCGGCAATTCACTGCCCATACCCCCGGCATGACTCATCGATGACGTCATACCACTCCCGTGAGAGGAGACCGAGGGTAGAGGCGGTGCTCCCATTCCCGCACTCGGGGTAGTCGCCTTCCTCCCGCCAACGGCCTCCTGTCTCTCCTCGGCCAGAGACCAAATGGCCCGTTGGTCCTTACCATAGTAGCGTTCGTGTAGTCGGGAGAGCACCTCTTTCACCAAGGTCTCAGCATCCGCGTACTTGCCGTGCCGAAGATAAGCGGCAGCCTGTAGCGAGCGAGCACCGTTAATTTAGTGTTATTTCAAAACAGACAGAGCAACTTTTCGTGCTCCACCACAAAAGTTTGAAGAAATTGATTTCCAATGTGCAGGTGTATTTAACAACACCATTCATGCTACAATTTATGACGAAATAATGAAAAACCGACAATACAATTTAGAGTATTAAATCAAAAGACGAAGTCTTCCCTTTCTAGAAGGCTGCAGAGTTGATTGGTGTAACTTGAAGACATATTGAGCCATCAAGCCAATACTTCACAATATTGTCCATAGGTAGTTAAAGATACTCTAAATAAGTTAAAAAGATGTACTTTAAAGTTTTTTCTCACCAAATTGTTCCTAGTTTTAGCGACATTACAATCATCTTGACCCATACGACTCAGGTAAATGTTGAGAGACCTTTTGTAATACATTTCCACCTGGAAAACAGGGTGAGTAAATAACAACTTAAAGAATGCAAGACTTCGAAATGACAATAATTAATAAAAGTAATGTACATTTTATGCAGTTGTACGGAAAATATTTTCCATAGCGAATGAAATTAGTTCGGTTGTTAAGAATATAATTAGCACGGGAACCAAAATGAAGACATTGAATACACGAGCTAGTCATAGCATCAATAAAGTGAGACAATAAAAAAGAACATGGATAGGCGTAACGAACACAAATCAGACAGGAAACACAAAATTCATTCTAATTATACAGCATTATGGTAGGTCCAGATTTAAAGACATTCCCAATCAGTTGACAAAGGTCAAAATGACACAGTATGCACCCAGATGTAACAGCTAATAAAAAAGGTAATTATATTACGTAAATATTGAATAAAACTGTCATAATTATTTTTAAAAAGACTTACCTCATCAGACTTTCCCTGGTTCTGGCATAGTAAGGCCAGATTATTTAACTGCTTAGCAACATCAGGATGATCGGAGCCGAGAACCTGAGAAGCGGAAAAGATTTTACTATAGAGGGACTAATAATTAATTGCAGATAAACATGAAGGACGAACCACGACAACCTAGTTGTTAATCTTAATTATGTTCGACTTCAAAGCAGTGTTATATTTACAGTTTCCTCGTTGCAAGACATAACAACCAATTTATTTATTAATGTTTTGACAACAAATTGTGAATTTTCTCAGACAGATCTCACCTTTTCTCGGATGAGAAGTGCACGCTTACACAACGGTTCCGCCTTTTTATATTTGCCTCGCTTACCATAGAGCACAGCCAGATTGTTAAGTGTGGCGGCCACCTACAGACAGAGAATGAGTGAGTGAGTATGTCATCAATATAGTGTACCCAAAATAATTTCGTTAAAAACCACTTCTGCAGTGATCTCTTGCTGGAATGTCTATAATGTACGAAGGCCAATTTGGTTTAATATTTTGGTTTAGACAGATTATCAAGAAATTTGGTATGAAATGGCCAATGTAGCCAACAGTTTTAGTTAATTATTCCTAAAGGGGTTTAATCTTTGAACCATACTGATATAAAAGGTTATAAAACGCTTTAAAGGAATGAATGAGTTTAAATATTATTTCAAAAGCCAAAATAGAAAATGTACTCAGAGTAAAATTTAGATATTATTTGTAAATTAAGTATTGACGCGTAACAGAAATTATATTTGAAAATGTCTAAACTCACAGCAGGATGGTCTGGACCTAAAGTTTTCTCTCGAATCGTTAGAGCGTCGTTCAGAAGAGTGGCAGCTTCACCGAACTTATCTTGGTCCCTACAGATATGAATATGATCATATAATAAGTAAAACATGAGATAATAACGTTTATCCAATACAAGATGACCCAATTATCGACATTAGCACAGATTCTTCATCGGCATTTACTAAGAATAAAATGATATTAGTGAACAAGTTTTCAGAACCATAGCACCCAACGTGAAGAAAGCTGGTTCCAAATATAAATATCAATATTTGTTTCATGTAGAAAGTTCGTATCCACAGAGATATACACTGTTCTTTTTAACTAATTGAAAACTAGGACACTGACTAAATATTGATGAAAACATTCATAATTCTGTTAACTGTAATTTGAAGTATCCTATTAAACATAAATTAATACCGTAATACCATTTTAGTAGTTTAATAAAACTAAATTTTACATTCTAAAATAATGAATTCTTCATATTTTATGATTATACGAGTAAAAATAGACTATAAAATACATTGCAGACAAACAATAATGTTTCATATAATGGATATAATTACTTTATTACTCAGAAAAAAAGTAGGTAACTATTTCGGTTTACCTGTAGACAAGAGCCAGAATGTTGAGCATAGTTGCAACATCTGGATGGTCATGTCCACTCGTTCGCTCCAAATCCTCCAATGCCTGCTTACAAAGAGGTACAGCGACCTCATAGCGACCATGTGAGGCGTACTGTATCACGAGGTTGTGTAGAGTACGGAGTCGAGCCGGGATTTCGTAACCGCTGGAACCCTGGGCAACCATTGAGCCAGTCTGACTTGGAGAAATCGCTACAAAAGAGCAAAAATGTAAGTAAAGGCTTAGTTGAAAAATCAAAAGAATTATACATTTATTGGGCGATTAAGTTATGATAAATAATGACACATACATTATAATATGTTAATGAGACATTAAGTTTTAAGAGATGAAAATGGTGATATCAGACTTTTATTCAATGAAGTCTTCATTTTCTGTTTTAAAAGTTTTTCGAAATGAGATTTGTGTATTTCATCGTTCATCTTTAATACTACATACGTATATCTAAAAATAATTTTATGGGTATTAAATTTCGATGAAACGAGACTATCAATTCAGGTAGGCGTCACTTCACGTGATTTAATCGAATTATAATATGAGAAATAGCAGTATTAAACTAGATAAAGAGCTCTGTGTCGATTTATTTTCAAATGTTTAAATTTGTTTCACAATCCAGTCTTGGCATTGTCAATAAATGGTATATATTGAAGGGAAAAGGTTGTCACAATTTTATAGGAAATAGAGTTATGGAAAAGACATCTATAAAGTACTCACACAGCCACGTGAACAATCAAGGTGGTTTTGAGATAAAAATTAACCAAATTGTACTTTAAACATAAATGATTTACATGAGAATTAGTAGATTAAAATAGAAATAGAACTAAAAACGAATATCTAATTATTTTATTTTTGAAAAGAAAACTGTCTTCGCATGCACAAGACACAACATTATTATTCTGTTATTAGATTTCAGTCTGGCATGAGTCTATTTAACGTCAAGTATCGGATAGATCAATATTTCCCTGATCTAAATGGCTGCAAGTAATGTTGTGGTGGAAGTAGACAATGAATAATTCTCCGTTGAATGAGTCACTTCGACGATTCCATTGATGGAAAAATACACTAAATTATGTATAAAATATAACCATTTTAACCAACAGAAGAAGACAGAAGTATCTGTAATCATTTTGTCTTTTACTTTTTACTTCTACATAAATAAAAAAAACAAAGTTCAGTTCTAAATTAACATCAATGACAAACACTTTTTAAAACATGGAAAATGACAATTTGATTAAAATAAAACTGACCATCGGAAGCCTGCTCATCTTCTGGAAATCCCAGATCAGGAAGATCATTTCTGTCAAAACCTCCATCCCTGCCATTGGAAAATGCCTCCCCGTCGGTGCCCTTCCCATTGGCTGGCGAGTTCTCTCCACCGACGTCCGAGGGCTGGTCGTATTTACGCATCTCCTGTAAAAACTCCAGCTGTTTCTTCTCCACTTCTAGACCAGCCACAGTCTGCTCGCTCACTTGGAGACGACTTTGGGTGCCCGTGAGTTCGTCTCGAAGCCAAGCATTCTCCTGGCATAGCCGACGGACCTGGGAGCGCAATTTTTGCTTTTCAGACTCCAAGTGTTGAAGGTATTGGGACAGGGCTACCAGAATCTTTAGATGTAGAAGGATGAGAATTAGTCACTTGTTTTGTCTAATACTTCGGTAGCATATTCAAGTCAATACTTATCAAATGTGTTGAGAATAAAGAAACGATATAGTCGAAATTCTGATTTTGTTTGTTGGACATTTTTAATAAATACAAATGGACGTATTAAAACATTGAACATACAAAAAAATGTCTGTAAACGATCAAATATTTCTTAGACGATGAAGATGACGTTCAAAACTCTACATTTAATATATATTCCTAGGATCCATGGTAAAAAGTAGTAAAAAATAAATTTTCGTACATAATTAAGTCGTATTGAAAAAGTCTTATTGAAATTGTCGTAACCATTATTTAGTCTTATATGAAAAAGTCGTATGAAAATTAGCCTTATCCAAAATGCTAGAAACATAAATTTTTTTAAGTACGTCTTACTATTTCCAATAAATATCAATCATTGACATTTTCTAAATAATATGGAATAAATAGATTAAATTGGTTAAAATGAATGGAAGTAAATATAAAATGTGAGGCCCTTAACTAGTACAAGACGTAACTCATTTAATTCCTATAAAACCGAATATGTGCAGCTTCGCTAATCCACACAAGTGTTTTAAATATGGGTCCTTATCTCACAATGGAATGTGCATTGTTGTTGAGAATCAACAGATTGTAGACTAGAGACATTTGTGAAAATGTCAAGTTAGCCTACACATACGAAATTGTATGCAAATTAGCACTGTTTAAAGAACATTTTTTAACTTAATATTTAGATCAAATTAAATCAGATACCAATAAGTCAGAGTCAAAATGTTATCATTACCAAGGATGAGAATATTGCAATTTTCCCATAACTGATAAATTGTTATTATTTAATAAATACTTCTTTATGACAAAGTAGCATATAGTTCAAAATTAGAAATTTAAAAATATACCAAAATATTCCTAGTCAAGATAATATGACTAAAATAACTAGTAGAATAAAAATAAACTGTATATAGTAATAAAACCTTCCACCAATGACATTAAAATAATATTACCACCATAGCGAATATTACACATATTTAATGTCTGTTAAAAAATAAACTCATTTAACCAGTATAGTTACCTGCTTCATTACTCCTGTTAATTCAATAAAGTTGCAGAAATGTTATTTGTAATAAATGTTCAGTTTATATTAGAATAAAGCAATATAATAACAAAACAGCCAAAAATATGTCTACATAGAAATAAACATTTTAAGATAAATTATAAACTACTGTTTTGAACCTAAAACCCCGCCTTTCTCACCTCAGCTTCATCTAAACCCAAATCCACTTTCTGTAGAGACTGTTCAATCCACGCCACCTTGGCTCCAATTACTTGTGACTCCTCTGGTACATCGGTACCTGTCAGTGCAGTCGTGCTGGTTGGTTGGGGATTCTTTAGTGTTGCCAATGTCTGCTGGTGGTCCTGTCTCAGAGACTCCAGTGCCATCAAAACAGATTTGGCATTTGAAATAATCTCATCCTGTGAGATCCCCATTAGTGGTGGCAGTAGTAAATCAATCTAATATTTAAATAGAGAATCTGATATAAAAATTTAAAGATAAATCTTTAAACAAGAAAATCATATATTATATGTTGAACACTTCTTTTAGTCATATTTATTTTTATAATTGAATTTATTTATTTATTTATGAGTATCTACATAAACATTTGAATTTTGATATATTATAAAAGAGCACATTGTTAAATCTATTGAACTCACATATTGAATAATAACCATAATCTTATTTGATTATATGCACATGAAAAAAAATAAAATCATACTTATATACAGGCATGAATGTAAACATTCAAAAAAACTGGAAATGGATCTAAAATCGATATATTTGATGTGTGTCGTGAGTACTTATAAATTTCAGATAATACAATATTACACTACTGCATGCTTTTTATACATATACATATTAACCATTTGTATCTGTATGGCAAGTAAGTCTTGCCATGACAATTACATTAGTGTTATGGAGTTCTAAAAATAGATTCTAGCTAAATCCACAAAGATAGATTTAACTAACCTGTTGCTTGTGATATAAAATATTCCAAAATTTCCTGTCCCATTGCAGAAATAAACATGATTACAAAAATACTTCATTCTGATTGGCTGATAGTAGATAAATTTTGACAGATGAAATTAAAGCTATTTTATAAGGATTTTGTAATTTGTTTCACTTCTAATAACTAGTTAGCTTGTTCAAATATTTGGTTTTTGTTATTTTGTATTGTAATTATTTCAAGAGTTTATTCATTGAGCATTTACTGAGTATTTAAATAGTACATAAATACCTACTTCTGAATTTGACAACTTCTTGGAATTATATTTATTATGTTGGAGTGTAGTATCATTCTATAAGTTTATCATAAGGACTTTAATAATTATAATAAAAAAATGTTCAGTGCATTTTTTTCACTTATTATTTGGTTAATTGTGTATTAATTCAAGCATTAAAAACAATAAACAAAAAAATACTAATTAATACTAAAATTTAAAAAATCTGAGTATATCCAAGTATATAATTTAAAAGCATAGTAGATGTGTAAAACTCTATATTATTCCCTCATAACTTGTTAACAAAGGAAGAAATATGTGCAACTAATGATATGATTAATATCTATTATATCAATGGAGATTATTTAATTTAAGAATTAAAATGCAGATTACACATAGCTAAATACATTTAATAATGCACAAGGATCCTAGAAATGCATCCAGTGTACAGTTAATTGATATTTTTTTAAATAGAATCAATACAATGAAATTGTTGGATTATTCATTATTAGAGTCCAGTTTGGGGACAGGTCCAGATTAAGTCTGTTCAGTTTAGCCAAACTATATATACATATAATATACAATTCATTATAAAATAACTGTATAATAAATATATAAACAATTTAAATACCTACCACACATTATATACTTTGACATAAAATAATTTTAATCAGGATTCATAGACAATTTCTAAAACAATGTTCAGTTTAGCCAAAGTACCCTATATATATATATTATACATTTAGGTATATTATATATAATTTACTAGAAAATAACAGTATAACAAATAAATCAGGAGTTTAAATAGGTACCACATATTTTTTACTTAACAAAAAAAATTTTAATCAGTATTCATGGACAATTTTAAAAATAAAATGTTCAGTTTAGTATTTAAGAACAATGAATATATTGTTGTTATTATGGAAAACTATTTTAAAGGACATTTTCAAAATTGTTCAGTGTGGCTAAAACAAATTTTCAAAATATGAAAATGCATATACTAAATATTTTATAAATATTATTATAATTAAAAATCAATACATTGCTTCAATAATTTAGAATATGAAAGACAATAATAAGTTTAATATATTTTAGTAAAAAAACATTTCTGAAATTTATGTAATAACAATGATATGTATTATATACAATTACCATATATTATAAATATTTACTGAACAATAATAAATTTAATCAGGATTCATGAACAATTTCTAAATTAAAATGTCTACTTTTGAAAAATGTCTTTATTTAAAAACATAAATTAATAATAATTTGTTTTCTCAAAAATATATTTTTTATATTGTAAATATATAAGTAAATTAAAAGAAAAACAGTATATGTGATATAAATTGATAAATAATAAAAAGTAATGCAATTAAAATTGCTGTATGGTTAAATTACTGAAATATGGATTAAAAGTAAAGAAAATTTTTAATTTAAAAAATAAAATTATTACATATAGCAATAGACCATCAAACTGATAATAATTGACACTAAAAATTCTCATAAATTCTAAGATTTCTAAATTTCAAGATTTCAAGATTTTCAATATGCTGGAATAAATTTTTTAAATTTAAGATATTTCCAGTTTTCAAGACCTGTAGAAACCCCAGCTTGCATTCCATGATAATTGTACTCCAGATATTAATTAATATTACTCTAATTTAACCAGTGAAAGATAGGGTTGGGTATATAATGTATGCTGGATATATCCTTGTTAGGCTATAAAGAATGCAGTCTAATACAATATATTATAAAAATGGTATATGGTTTATAATTTAGATGTGTTTTGCATATTTGATAGATTTTAATAATCTTAAGATTGCATTTAATTGGAAAATTTAGTTAGGTTATAGTTACTTACTTATAATTATGGTATAGCATATCTATTTGATATATTAATAAAATGTAAGAAATATAAAATATGATATATAAATATTCCACTTTATGGATTTTTAAAATATGAGATAAATATAATGCATAAAAGGCCTGTATTCCATATCTAGCAGTAGTAGGATATAACCAGTATACAATCAAGAATTTTACATTTAAAGGAATAGGCAAAAATTGCTCATGGTCAAAAGACCAGACATGGCATGTAAGACTGGATGCATAATGTAAAGTTAGGGTCAGTACTATATTTTGCCCATAAATTTGATCAAATATATAGTTTTTTTTTTAATTTAAAAAAATTGTTTTAGTATATTTCTAAAACCCCTAATTAATAAAAAATATAGAATGCATTTGAAAATGAAAGACAAATTTTATAGATGAACTTTTTATTATGTTACACTCTATCACTTCTGTAAAACAGTTGTTTACTGGGCCCTTTTCATGAAAACATTTGACCAAAAGGCATGAAAGCTTATAAAAACAGGGATATAAACTACTTAAAACCTGCATGAATACTTGATATAATTCATGTTTTAATAATAAAAATAATAGCATGTACATATGAATCATTTAAATAAAAATATATATAAATTTGATATATAATAATTATGACAATTTTAAGCTTTCAAGAATTCTAGAATTTTTAGAGCGTGTAATTACTCTTTATCAATTTTATATTATGAAATAATATTACTTCTAATAACTCCAACAGAACAGTCGGTTATAGCACATATAAATAACATAGAAATACTATAAATTAATGTGAATTTACCCCAGATCTGTATCACTTTAAAACCGAAAGCTTACTAATTTAAAACAAATATAATGATTTTATTTACAAAATTTGACTAAATTATATTCCGATTAAACCATGATTGATCTATAATATTTATCTAGAATGGAAAACTGATTGAAAAATCGTCCGCTGTGTAATTTTTAAATATATTTGGTAATATTTTACTCTTAAAAAGGAAATTTGATCAATATTATATAATTACCGCCTCAATACAATTGTAATCTTTGAATTATGTTCACCAATTTTGTTTGGATTGTATTCTACAAATACATGAATAATATAGATATATTCCTCCCTCCCCAATCGCTTACTATTAACGAATTTTGGTCATTTTATCCAGAATATATAGGATATAATTGTTAGGCTATGTATTTAAGGTAACTATATAGCTGCATCGTAGTATTATATTTAATGTTTATTATAATTATGATCTTAATTTGACTTTATTTCAATTAAGCGCGACATGAAAGTGAGTTTAGTTCAAATCATTATTAAATATCTAATTACATAATATCTATAAGACAAAAATAGGTTATTAACTATTGAATTTGTATATGAAATAAAATTAATTAAAAAATATTAATAGTAATTGCGCTCTACATCTTTACATGTCAATGATTTTTTACTATATTATTCATAATTTCGGAAAATATGACTACTCCAGGATACTTTTTAAAACACAAAATAAATTTAAGTCAGTTAACTAATAAAAACCCTATTCCATAATTAATAAATAAAACAATGCTGGTTTCCAGTCACATGACATTACATTTTGTAACGTTCCAATACATACAGTCGAGTCCACTTATATCGAAATCGGTTTTATCGAACTAAAAAACCAGAGTCCCGATTAAAATTCTATTAAAACTATAACCAGAATTATTGCTTATATCGAATACATTCTGGTGCACAAAATATACTTTTGTATGTTTATATCGAAGTCTGCTTCGTATTTCCCCACATAAACAGTCTTCAATTTTATACAGCTGGGTACACAATATGATTCCAATATTACAGCATACGGTCATGAATGAGGACAGAAAGTTATTAGGTAGGTATAATTCGATCTCTTTTAGTGAAGACGCTTGCGTGGTATGAGGGGGAGAAGAATGCACTTTTGGTATCTTATATTGGTAACGGATATTTGTATCATCAAATCAAAAGACCTTGGATACAATATTTAGTCCTAAATATTATAAAACTATACGGACTAGGAGAATGTAGTTACATAGATTTGTATTATTATCACTTCAAAACATTTAGTACCTTAACATATTTTATATTCGTAATCTACAAACCATGTTTAATAAAGATTACATTATGTACTATTTTAAAATTTTTTCTCATACATTTTTTCTTGAAAACCGCTTATATCGAAGTTTGAATATATCGAATATTTATGTAGGGTCCATTGAAATTCGATATAAGCGGACTCAACTGTACTTTAAATTTGTAATCATAATAAATTCATTATAATTTTCTAAATGTTTTCCAATTTCATCTTAATTTTTGTTAATTAGAAATGCATTGACCATGAAACAATTAATAACGTTGGAAAACTAATGTTTATGAATATTGATATTTTCATTATATTTAAAAAGATATTGTAACTCATTATATAAATAATATGACAATAAACTTTGAACATGCGCATGATAATAAAAATTAAAAACAGAAGCACCGGGGTTAGTAAAATACTGAAAATGGAAATGACATAGCACTTATCGAAAGTTGTACAAACAAGTTAAGTTTTATAGGATAATGTTAAAGCAGAACATATATATTTATACTATTATCATATATATAAATATACATATATTTTTCGTACATGTAATCAATACATCAGTTTAAAATAGCAGAATCAAATATACTACACTATAAATGAATTTATTAACACATTGAAATATGTAAAAATAGAAGTATTTTGTTTATCCTGAGTATGTTAAGATATTTTGCAGCTAGAAAAACTTTTAATTCCAAACTTGTTTCTTTTTATCAGTGAGGGGAACATATCGAACGCCCATGAGGTTCTTCTTAGTCAATGATCCATCCAATCCTTTGTCCACTTGAACCAGATACTGACTTCCACCATCTGGTCCTTCAGGACATACAAGCCGAGCCCCTGGCTTCATTTGATCGTAGAGCTGAATAATAATGTAATGAATATACCTGACCGGTAACATCTATCAAAATGTACTCGAAATAATTCACGACAAAGAATAATAAGTTAACGTATCATTTAACAAAAATTAATCGTCACCAGTTAATAAGACGTTACCTCCTGTGGTATTTTGGCGGCAGCAGCACCTACATGAATAGCATCGTAAGGACCACTGGTCGCATGACCCTTTCTCCCATCACCAACAACGAGTTCTATGCGGCCATCAGTGATCCATTCCCCTAAACCTTTGTCCTTTTGTATATTTTTAATTGAAGAATTGACCAATTCTTCTATGTGATCAATACCGACCGATTTTCCAGAAGAACCGACCTAAAAGAAAATAAACAAAAATTGTGAAAACGAATAGTTTAAGTACAAATTTTGTTTTTACTAATGTCCCTTTCCAAAAATATATAGTATATTATACATAAAAGTTTACGCTTAATAAAACTAGAAATGTAACAAAATTGTATGAAATTTTGACAATTTTATACATAAACTCATATTGAAAAATGTTTATATATCGTACCTATAATAAATATATAACCGGAAATTACAGTCTTTAGACAATTTCCCTAGATTTTAATTCGTTGCACAACTTAAACACATATTCCATAAGGTGGCTCAACTTTTTAAAATAAAGATATTTATAATAATACACTATAATTGTTACTGCAACTGTGAATTTCCATGATGTAATAAATAAATAAATAATAAAGTACCATGACTGCCATGCAGGCGGTAAGATATCCACTACCACTTCCTACATCAAGAACGGTTGCTCCAGGCTTGATATGTTTACTAAGAACCTGAAGCGCATGGGCATGCTGAAATAAATCCAAATAAAAAATCTCATTAAAATCACAATATAAAAAAAATAGTTAATTAAAAGGTTACATTTATTTTAAATCCCTCAAACAGGATGACTCACACAGTAACAAAACTGTTAATTAAACACTTACGAACTAAACTTTTCAAATTACAAAGAATACAAAAGTATATGCAATTACATAATAAAATATCTTAATTTGAACTATATCATACTAAGAAATATAATATTAATATGGTTACCATATGTGGGGCGCTAATCGTGACTCCATATCCGATTCCTTGTGGCGCATCCATGTAGGCATTGGTGGGACAGAACTTACCCCTGTCAACACGTAACATTGCAGCCTCAACTTCAGCGCTTTTGATGATCCCATTAGCTATAAGAGTAAAATTAGATACTTTTGGGATACAATCAAATATATTGTACATAGTTTACACACTAGTAATGCTATCATTGCATAATTTGAAATTCAAATTATGTTTAACTAAACTTACTACCACACTATTTTATATGTGTAAATGGTTATTCAGTGTTGTTAAGCTTCAATGAAAGAAAGAGGTGGAGTAAAGCAATACTATTTTCAGGTTGTTATAGTTATATTGGGGTATATTTCTTGATTGATCTGTGGCTAATTGGAAATACATAGTCAGGGCTCGTAATTTTCTCATTTGAAAAAAACGGATTTCCGTTTTAAAATGAAAAATTACGAGCCGTACATAGTATATGGAAGATCAGGAAATATATTACATTAATAAATATACAGACGAATCCCATTTAAATACACCACAAAAGAATAATTTATAATAATGTATCATTGTGCACATTATAACATTTAGACAGAAAATATAATGATGTACTGTAAACTAAAGACTCCACAAAAACGTCAGATATTACCTATACTTACCATAAGCACATTTAACCACCACAAAAATAAATTATTAGAATGTATATTAAAAATTTAAATATGTATGCACCTTTTAGATTTGCAACTAACTCATCATTGACTCGACCTGATGATTGCCAAGACATAATAGAGCTGAAGAAAAAGTTTTAATACATTACTATTGTATTTCCAAATATCAATATATTTACATAATATACTACATCATGATGTCTTCATAAAGTATAGTGAATTGTAATATATAATTCAATTGTATAATTAAAATCACATATTAAAAATCCATAATTTAAAATATATTTCAATAATTTTATTTTAAGATCACTTTAAAAGTGAAATAATTATAAAAATAATAGTATTCTATAAATCTATAAAATTTAATTAGAACAATGTAAACCCAGCAAACAAAAAACGCAGACAATGCAAACTTTGAATAAAAAGTATACTGAGTAAATAATTTAGCTTAAAGTAATGGCATGTCGTTTTTCATCAAAATTTATTGAAGTAGTCTGAAAAAAGCAAACACATTAATTTAAAATCAATAAAGATTTTTATGATTTATTAATATTAGTCACACCTGGACCACTAATATTTTTCTTACAAATATACATAATTTAATGATGGATTTTCAATTTAAATAAATAAATAATAATCATTTTATTAAAAGAAAAAGATTACAATTTTTTAGAATAAATAAACAGGATCTATGACAAAACAATTCTATAAAATAGATGCTGAAATAACATTTATGAAATTATCTTTATTTTGGAGTCTTTAATTTAAATAACTTCAATATTTGCTGACAAATTTTTTTATTGCCTTGGATATCTGAATATGCAATTTTAATTGTTAACATTTTTAATAAACTTACTAAAAGGCCACCATTGCAAAAAATGTGTGGCTAACAGTTTGGAAATAAAATATTTTAATCTTAAATAGACAATGTAATAAATGTTTGTTCTAAAATAATAATGACAATAACAAAATATGCTTTATGTTTTATTTTAAGTGTATGAAATAATTATACAAGTTAGTATAAAGAGAATAATTTCAAGTTAAATATAAACTCTATATATTATAGAAACTTAGATTATATTTATTGGTAAATGAAATCTCTATTTTTTAGTATATCATACTTACTCTGTTATAGTCATTCACAGAATTATTTTTGCAAATAGTTAATATTATATACCTAGATAAAATGTTCTTTAGATATATTATTATTGAACTGCATATGGACACCATGAATAATAGTAGTTTTCAGTTTAAACTAAACAAATTATACAAACAATTGAAAAAAAAATTATTTATTATTTTCAAGTTATTAACATTTTTTGCAAGGTCCATATTTAATTATTAAATAAATCATAAAATGTAAACTATCTCTGTAGGTTATTAATTTAAATAAAAATTAAAAAAACAAACAAAAAAAAAACATGATTAATGACAATTAATTTAATAATAGTATCTATTTATATTATATATTCAGACGAAATTCAAATAGTTATTTTATAAAATGTAATCTGTAAAAGTCCTTTATTTTAAAGATTCCCTAGCTGAGGAATGTTCTATGTAAGTATGACAAAAATAACACCTAAATTTCAAATTTTTTTCAGTTGTAAACTTGTGAATCAGAAATTTAGATATATTTATTATTTCACTCTTTGAATCATAGATTCTCAACATTTATATCTTCTCTTACAAAGAAAATTGTTGAATTTGTAATTTAATGAATAAATATATATTAAAAATAGTATAAAAATAAAAGTTATCATATGTCAAATAAATGTGTAAAATTCTGACAATAATTTAATAAAATTAAGTGTAATATAGAATATGAGATGATCCCAAAACTTGAACAATACTGAAAGTCAAATATTAACCAAGAGAGATAATGTCAGCTTGTTTCACAGAACTCTAGCATAGGTATATTTAATAATAATACAGATAAACAAGCATAACATTCCTAAAGTGAGTCATTTAGGGTGCATAAAATTTCAGCTGTGTTTCTTGTCATTTACTTCCAAAAAAAGTCACATGGTCATACACAGGCATGGGAACAGGATATTATTAAAAAGTGAAAAATATTTTTAGGGCCCCTTACTTGCTACAGGGGACCCTTTTACTCGCTACTAGGGTCCTTTACTTGCTACTGGGGGTCCTTTACTTGCTACTGGGGGTCCCTTTACTTGCTCTTCATGCTTTAAATACAACTTTTATAGTAGATGACACCCCCCCCCCCCCTTTAATAATTTTGCATTGGATTTGTGTTTTCCTCAAGAGTGACCCAAAAGACTAAAAAAGCAGAATTCTTTTAAAAAGTGAAAGATTCCCATGCATGCATACAGAAGAAAATATAAATTAGAAAAAAATTACCACCAATTTGAATTAACCATTCCTTTTTTACAAGTTAAAATGTTAAATCACTATATTTACATAACTATTAAAAATAAATTCACTTTATTTATTAATTTATTTTTAATCTTATTAGTGTAGTTATTCAAATAAATACTGACATATTAAAATGTTGCAAATTTGCATTCCTTTTTATTAAAGGTATAAAATTCATTTTGTGTCAAACAGAGTCAATTCTTTAGTAAATAATATTGTTTATATTAAAATTTTTGTCCCCACAAATACAATAACATATATTCTAAAAAAAATCTGTAAAAGCCAGACTGTATTAAATATACATAATATGTCTAATCTTTCAAGAAATGAAAACACAGTATCAATAGGAAAAAGATTGGAATAAAATTCAAGGGGTCAGCCTTTTTGGCAATTATTACCAAGACCTTAGGCATGTAGAGTCTTATTTCAAATATAAAAAGATAGGAATTGCCTAAAATCTTAGGGCTTTATATAATTTCTCAAAGAAAAAAAGCCATGCAAGGTGCAAGGAGTCATGGTTTGCATGGACAAATAAAAAGGATTCAATGGATCAGACTAAATTTAATGGTTCTCAAGGGGATGTATAAACTATTTTTTGTGAGAGATAACACTTGAGCAAGTAACAAAACATTAATATTGAATGTAAACATGTTATCATTATACAACTTAATACTTGTAACTCTATTAAAATTTTATTGAAGCTAGAAAAATGTCAAGCAAAGACAACAATGTTCTGTCTGTCTTATTGGTTTGCTATTGTTTACAGTTACTACAGTAATTACAATATGGGTTATATAACTAAATTATATTCAAATGTCCATCGGTTTATTTAATATGACCAAACAAATAATTTACTTAAATAAAAGCTAATTTAAAAAATATGAATCGGTTTTGAATTTTTTATGAAATTTAAAGTCCTTTCTTAAATATTTTATTTAAAAAAGGTATAAACGGCCACTCGTATTATTATTCAAAGATGTTTATTAAAATTAATATGCTATCAAAATGTTTAATAATACGTAAAAGAAGATAGTGAAACTAAATTTAAAAGTTTCGCTAAAATTATAAACAAAATGAAATTGTATAGGCCTGTCCATTATATGAACATTACATGTCCATTACATGTACATGGACAGTCCATGTACATATATATTTTTTATCTAGACCGGCAAACTGACCAAAAAAACGTCCAAAGCGAATTTCAATTATATACGGTATTAGTTTCGTTTAAAAAGAGCGTTTTCAATCAATATTAATAGATTAATTCAAAAATATTTTTCATTTTAGAGTTAATGTTGAACTTCCGCCCATCAAATTGGAATTGATTATCGATATAGGTATATTCCTCCGCGGACATTTATTATTATTGAATATTAGTTAGTTTGCCTGTCTAGATAATTAATATATAAGTCATTGGCCTGTCCATACAAATGTAATACAGTATATTTTTACTATATTTTAAAGTATATATACGTACAGGGTGATTCAAAAGTTAGTATATAATATATACTCTCCATAATAAAGTTTGTATGTGTTAAACCTAAAGTAATGTATATTCACTTGCAGTTTTTTCTATTAAAATTTAAATCTAAAGTAATGTCTATTTACTTGCTGTTTTATCTAGGAAAATTTGAAATTGAAATTTTCGTATAATTATCTAAATCGATCAAAATAAACAATATTGTTAAAAATGCAACGAAAATTAGTATCGAAGAGCGTAAAATATGCTGAAAATTATGGTGGAAACACTAAAACACTACAATTGTTTCTAACGAATGGCACCATCATTTTGCTACACCTCCACCGGCAGCTCTCGAGTACCATCTATATAAACTGAGGGATTAATTTGAAGAATCAGGCACAATTATATAAATTGCTCCTCGTTCTCGTCGACCTCTCAGTGTTTTTAACAAACAAAAAAAACTACAATTGATATCTGAATACTACGTTGAAAACCCAGAAAAATCTACTAGACGAACATCAAAGGAACTGAGTCTATCACAAACCTCATATTGTGGCGTATTTTTCATAGCCTCAATATGAAACCGCGGTACATCTCAGATTAATTCATGATCTCATTGAAGATGATGCTGATCATAGACGTTTCCAATTTTGTGAGGTTTTTAAAAGTCATGTTACAGATTATCCTAACATGATGGATGAAATTGTGTGGACAATTAATTATCAGGCCAACTTAACAGGCATAACAGTATACCTACTAACGTGTCTATTAGTCAGATTCCAACCCACATAAAACAATTGAAAAGCAATTTAGCCAGGCTGGTTAAATTGCTTTTCACTATCTGGGGTGGCATTTCAGGGTTAGTTAATAGACCCTACTTTTTTTATAGAACCGTAAATAAAAACAATTATTAGAATTGTTACAAACAAAATTTGTACCCCAGGTTCAACTTCGACCGGACTTTCGCAGAATCCACTTTCATCAGGAAAGTGCACCTCCCCACTAATCTGTAAAAGTCAGAGAATATCTAGATGCCACATTTCCAGATAGCTGGATTGGTCGTCGGATGAGCATTGATTGGCCTCCACGTTCCCCTGATTTTACACCCATAGACTTTTTTGTGTGGGGTGTTGTCAAAGACGATGTTTATTCTAGGATGCCTCGCACTGTCGACGAAATGAGGGAATTAATTCATAATTGATTCCTTAAGAAGAATCATAGAAAACGTGGATTTGTGCCAAAAGGTCTGGAGAAGTGTATTGGTTCGGTGTGACGATATAGTGTATTGAACACAATGGACTGCAATTTAAATACGTAAAATAGTGTCTTGTTAATTTTTAAAATCACGTATTTGCCCATTTTTAGAAAATATATAAAACTTTACTATGGAGAGTATACTAACTTTTGAATCACCCTCTATATTTTATTTATATTTATATATTGAATTATATATTTGACTAAAAGTAACCGGATTTTCCAGAATTCTCCCATGTACCTATCATTTTTAGAACTGCATGCATATTGGAAAAGATAAACAAATCGCTTCTATATATTTTATATTTCTTGGGGTCTGTCCGAAAATGACGTCACGTTTAACTGTTGGTAAACTGTTGTTTAGATTTTAATAATTTTCAAAGCATTTTATTAACTTTTAAAACCATCGGATAAACTGTGGGATAGATTTAAACTGTTTAACAACCTATATAATTAAATTTTAACTGTCGGATAAACAGGAATTTGTTATCTTTCGCACTTAGTAACAACGTTTATCAGTTGGGATAAATCGAAGATGTAGTTATTTTTCTCATTACTCACTAAACTTTACTTACACAGGCTTATGTGTATGAAAAGAATTAATGTTATTAACGTTAATTGGTTGCCTAAATTAGATATACACACCAGAGTTGCTGAAAAGTTCGGTTGTCTCTTCAATTATGTACACACCAGAGCTTTAGAACAGATATGTTGTCTCTTTAAAATACACCAGAGCTACAAAACAGTTAGCTGTTGTCTCTTCAATACACACCAGAGCTAAAAAACAGTTCTGTTATCTCTTTAATACACACCGGACTACAGAACAGTTCTGCTGTCTCTTCAATACACAATAGAGCTACAAAACAGTTCTGTTGTCTCTCCAATACACACTATGAGAGCTACAGAACAGTTCTGCTGTCTCTTCAATACACAATAGAGCTAAAAAACAGTTCTGTTGTCTCTCCAATACACACTATGAGAGCTACAGAACAGTTCTGCTGTCTCTTCAATACACACCAGAGCTAAAAAACAGTTCTGTTATCTCTTTAATACACACCGGACTACAGAACAGTTCT